>JAPYYW010002359.1:0-26262 GCA_030522545.1 Cremastinae sp. A BG-2022a | reverse complement strand
ATTTAAAGTAGTTCGGTCAGTTCTTTTTTGTTAAAAAATCATTCTGATAACTTTATAATCACTTTTAATGTGTCAAATTCATGAGGGACGATTTACTTATAAAATATAGAGGAAAGGAAATAGAACAATTAGATCAATTGTCAACGACTAGAGAATAACTCTCGAAAAGACAATTTTCGTGATTTTTTCTAAAGAAGTGACGATATTTTGTAAAGAACTCATAAATGACATGATGCAATTCTAATATTTTTGTTGATTTTTTAAAATCTTATTCTATTCGGTTTAGTCTATCGAATTTTTGTTTTTGAATGGGGTCAGTAGGATAAACTCATTGTAAAATTACGATAATTGGGTTTCAAGCATCGGTCTGTATATACTCTGTATAAAAGAGCGTGTATATCTCATAAACAATCTAGACTTTAAGAATTTTTCATTGAAAAATGACACTATAAATTTTGAGAATAGTTTAATCAATTATTTTTCAACAAAAAAAAATAAAATTTTTATTAATTGCAGTTAGATTTTCTTTAATGACCGAACTACATTAATTTTCATCACTTTTATACTCGACTTTGAAAACATTATATTGTTTCTCTATATTCATGGCCCTATCATAATATCATAAACGAACGACCCTGTCGCGAACGAATTTAACTAAAATATGTTTTTAAGTGGACGTCAGATTAAGCACATTTTACAAAATAATTTTTAAGAAGGTACTTATACATTTTTAATTTTTAAAATATTTTTCTTAAAAACCGGTTTCAACTTATTTTTATAAATATTCTTTTTAATGATATTTAAAATTTATTTAAATTTAGAAATTATAGTATTCAGCTCTAAATATCTCAAAAACGAAACGGTATAGAACACTCGATTCTTTCTTTAATCGATTTTTTTTATTTTTCAACAAAACCAATATTTAAAAAATAATTTTTATAAATAAATGATATTTTCTATGAAATTACTTAAAATGTAATGAAAAGAAAGATGTGGACAACGGATGGAAGAAAATATGTATACAAAAAGTTCTAAAAGAAAATCACAGTCGCGTGGTCATACCTATCCAAGTGTAATGCGTTCGATGAGGAACTTGGAAAACCTCCAAAATATCACGCCGACCTGTCCTAACCAAGGCCGGTCCATTAGTCAATCCAAATATCTTTAGACACAAGCTGAATGGAATCTATCTGTTTAAACATTGAGGCAAACATGTTGCAAGATTGAATATTTTTGAAAATTTCAAAATGTCGTTTTCAGTCTCAGATACATGAAACGAAAAAAAAAAACTTGCATCGTTTCCAATACTTTTTTAGCGTTTGATTAAAGAATCGACTCGAAGTAAATACTGTCAAATTTTCAGGCAATAATATTTATGGTTAAAAAATATTGGCCCCCGCAAAAATTTGTTTAAATCGAAGTCGGAGAATTTTATTTTGTATTTGCACAGTCTGTGATTGTGTACTATTAATCAAAATGTTGTCAACTTGTTTATTGACAAACTGAATATTGCTAAAAATATTCAAGGACGAGTCTTATCATTTTGAAATCATTAATTTAACAGAAACATCGAAAACTGATTACGAACAAGAATTTATTTCTTCGTATTAAAAATTATAGCGATATCGTATTTAAATAAATTTGTGAAAGATAAAATTTAGCTAAACGATGTAATCGTTTTTCAATTGCTTGATGTTTTGACATTTTGTAATTGGTAGGCTATGAATACTATTTGTATATTTGATAATTATTTTTTGATTGTGTGATTATTTCTCGTGAATGACGTCAATTAATTGTTCATGACTTTAAACTAGTCTGCAATGATACGACTACCTAAAAATATCAGTTGAATCAAATAAATATATTTAGTTTTAGGCATTCAATATTGTTATAAACAAAATGAACACTACTATAGGAATATATATTTTAAAAATATCACAAGAATATTATATTTAAAAATTTTTTATTTAGTGCATATTTACGAATTCTCGATAAGAAGTAATGATAACTTTTGAACCATACACTAAAACGATTTTTTATTCAACACGACATTTATTTATATATTTATGAACAAAATATCAAAAATTTATAAAATTCTCATATTTTAAAAAATATCGTTCATACATCCTTAATGAAACATATTAATTTGAATAATAATAAAATGATCAGCATTGTTGCATGTTCTGCACAAAAAAATCCTCAAAATTTGACGACCTCTGTAACCACTGTTCGATGAAACATAGCAAAATTTCCGTATTTAATTGCCTACGTGCAGAAAACGTTTGTGAAAGAGTTCCGATTGCAAAACGAATAGCTTGGGGTTACTCGTATGGAAAGAGTCACCTGTGAAACGTTTCCGGGTTAAGGGCATCGGGGAGGCCACGGATACGAAGACGAAGTCCTCTATACTTGATTTATCAACCGAGAGTAAAAGGAAATTGTACTGTAATGGATTAGCATTGTGATGACTAGCGTTAGACAGAGGGAAATATAGGGAGGTCAAAGCTTGAGAAAACAGCTGAAAGAAGATTCTCGTCTACATTTGCTGTTTTCTAAACGTTTCTCGTTCATGTCCTTGAAATTTTTTTTTTTCAGGACGAAAAAATAAAATTTTACCGATTCATTATAATGTAAATATACTTTCTTTACGTTTTGACCAGACTGATGATTTAGCAAACTTTTTAAATTATTTTCTTTGTTATTAATAACTACACTGAAAACGAAATTTGGTTGATTCAACAAAATATTTGTTTCAATACGTTCAAAGATATTATTTTACAAATTGAACTAAATCCTTGGTTGATTTAACTCAAGTTTAATTATTTTAAATAAACAAGTGTTGTTTCGACGAAATATTTTCAACTAAATGTTTTTCAACTAAATCTGCTCTCAGTGTATTATTAAATAAAAATAAATTAAATTCTTTATATTTTTGTTAATATTGTTTATAAGAATTTTACTTCACAGTAACGATAAATTATGCTAATCCATTATGTCTTGATATGGCCATACTTTCTTTGATTATAAAATAATCAAAAATCAATACAAAATATATGTTTAAAATCTTATATAGTGTTTTACGCAAATTTATTTTATTTGAGTTACACTCTGGATTATAATTATGATCACAGTTATATTTTATTTATCTCTTATACCAGCATTCTCATACCAAAACACAATTTATTAACAACGAGCACATGAGAATCTTGGATAATGAAACTGAAGACGAAAGTGCTGGTCAGCTCGCTATTTAAAAAATTCAACCGCCTTTTCGTAACACAATAAAATTAAAGTTCGTCATGAATAACACGATAATAATCTGCACCGAGAAGCGGAGTGCGAACTCGCTGCAATTCCACAATTGCTTGCAATGTCCGAGAGAATGGAATGATGCCCGGAGGTCTCGAAAAATGCGGGTACCCAGAGCGCTAACATCAAATTAGCGTCAATTGAATTAAAAGAGATCTCTTTGTGTTTGGCGATATTCATTCATTCTCTAATTAGATGAATTTTACTTTTTGATGCGTGGATTTTTTAATTCGCTAACATTTTTATTTTTCGCCTCAACTTAGAAAGTCCATACGAGGTTATCAAAAAAAATTGAGATTTCAAAGTATTTTTGAAAAAAAACGATGCGTACTAATTGGTTAGTATTAAATTATACAATAAGATTAATTTCAAGGATAAATTGGCGTAATTTGAAAAATGGTGATAAGTGATTATATTTTTGATGTGTTATTGAAAAATATATGAAAAATTGTTATATAAAATTGAAAAAATATTCACCAAACGGTTTCAGAGTTATCAGACTGTGAATTATTAGAATTTTAAATTTGTTTTTTTTTATGGGAAATTCACATATTTGCCCTGAATACTAACAGAAAATAATAATATCATTTTCAAATGTATATCACAAGCAACGACTTTTCTTTTTTGACACGTTTCAATTGATATTTTGCTGTTTTTCTAGGTGCGTACTTCATATAACTTCACATAATTCGCTGTATTCCTATGAATTGGTTAGGCTCCATGTCTTTTTTAACACAGGAATATTTTATTCGAAATTTCCTGTATATAACGTAAATGTTACAAAATAAAATTTTTCAATTTTTTTTAGCACACTGGGTCTTCGTAGATCCATGAAAATTTCAATTAGCGATGTCTTACCTTTCTCTTGACGAAATCAGCTTTCATAAGGGTGATTCATAGAGACGAAGCGATGAATCTGCACAATTTTCTGCTTAAGGTAGTTCTATCAGTACAGTCAAATCGAAAAATTTTATCTTAGTTAATTTCCGTACCATGTGGTTTTTTTCAGAAAGAATTTATTTAAAATGATTGTTTCTATAATTGATTCAAGAATAGCATACTCAAAAGATCATCCAAGATGACCTGTACTTGCTACGTACGTATGAAAATTTAAAAAATCATAATATTAGGATTAAAAAAAAATTAAAGTTAACTTCTTAGATGTACTTCAAAGAGCTGTACAAAATTTCAAGAAATTTCACTACCCAGAAGTCAAGATATCAAAAGTTGAAGATCGCAATATTTAAGACATGCTCTTATGGGAGACTACAGAAAAGAGTGATTTTTGACAATAAATATCTCGAGTATTACGTTGCTAAATCTCTTTAAATTTTATATACAATTGCACATTGTATCGAAGTAGGTTTTTGTAAACTTTCAACAAAGTCTTAAGAAAACGATTTTATGATAGAACTACCTTAAATATGTTTCGTCGGCCCCGCACTTCACTTCACCATCACACCACACAAAACTCAATATCTTTTGTATTTTTTAAAATACAGTTAAAAAATGGAGCGTCGAATCTATGTCAGTCATTGAAAATATTTTAATAATTTATGATGGAAAATTAAATTATTCGATGCAAAACCGCTATTGAAAAACTCTTTTTTTCGAATTGAATAATCTGGAAAAAGACTGCATACGTTTAATATAATGGAAATAATACTATGTAGAATAAAATAGCGGGATCGAGATTATTTGCATCAATTGGACAGCACTTTCATCCGCACTGACATTTTTTAAAAGTATTTCGAAACGATATTATACATTTTAAACACTAAACACTTTCGTATGATTGAAAATTACACTGGAACTGACTCTCAATTGAACTTGTCGAATTATTTCAACGAAATGTTTTTCGGTAACTAACTACTTGGCGAGACCCGACACGTCTTACCTCGACACTTTATACTGGCCTAATGAATCCAAATTCAGTCGAAAATCAAAACAATTAAGACCGTGTTCGGTTTTTCACTCGATCTCGAGTCAGGGTTTTCCCGAAAATTTGGAAGTTTTTTTCCTCATTACGCTCGACGAACTTTCTTTTTTTTTTTAATGTTTATGATCCTCGAAAAATTAGGTATATTTCAGGCAGGGATGGGCAGAGCTCGATACTTTTCTGAGAAATGAAAATTTTTCAATGGATAATCTTTATTGCCTCATTGACGAAATGAGCATATCACCCATTGAAAAATTTTCATTTTTCAGAAAAGTATCGAACTCTGCCCATCCCTGATTTCAGGTAAACATTGAGACAAACGTGAAGTTAAAATGATAAATTGTCATCCAATGGTGAACATTAATAAATTTTATATTGATATGAGGTCAAAACTACTGAATTTTATGACGTCCTATAGGAAATTATCAGTGACATTGACTGGGAAAAGTGAAATGAGGTATTATATGGAAAAACGTTTGTTACAGATTAACGAGTTCTTGATTGAGGTACGTATATTTTTACGTACGTATGTTACGTATAAGTACGTATATGATTAAAATTAACTTTGTAAAATAATTAAACTCAACTTTGTACAATTATTAAAATTAACTTTGTATTATTGATTTTTGCTATTTATCCGAATGTCAGGGCAAAAAATTTAGCGCTTAATCACTAAAGAGTGATATAAAAAATGATACTCCGGTAGGAAAGGCAGCTGAAATTTCACGCTGGGGAATTTTTAAAAACAAAAACCGATTTTTAAATGTCTTGATTTTCGAGCTGAACTTGTTTCGGGATCGTATTTACATCCACGGGTAAATTTCTAGATTGTCACCCAGTACGAAAACAGTTTGCTTACAATATCACAAAGCCTAAGACTATACCTGGATTTTTTTTGGTTTCTTTGTTTGAAACAGCTCGTGGTCAGTTTACAGCTCTTGACCAAATAACGTTTCGAAATCAGTATCATTTTGTTAACTTGTGCGTTTAATCGAATATGAAGAAAAATTCTTTGAATTATTATGCGATCAAAAGTATATTTTCTTTAATTAAATAAAAAATAAATAATATAAATAAATTGAATAATAAACATTATAAAATTCATCATTTTTATGCTTTTCATTGTTAATAAAAAATTGTTTATTAAAAAAATAAACCTTTTTCCTCTCTTCATAGTATCGTTGTTCATAACTAAATAAAATAACATATCGCAGAAAAAAATTCAAGCGATGATTTTCAGAAAAACCACGAAAATATAAATAAGTACCAAAACCTAAAATGGTTGTGCAAATAAAATTTATCACTGTATCAAGTTATATATTATAATTATAAATCGAATTCCTAAAAACGTTCAACAGATATTTCACTATTTAAGGAATTTTTTGCGAATTTTCGCATGGGGAGCATTGGCTCCAGGCTTTGGAGGCTCCAATTTTAGAATCTCTCTTGACACTGACCATCCGTTGAAATAGCGCGAGAGCAATGAGCGTTCGCTGGCATGCGAGTCAGGAGTTAAAATAAGCTCTCGGCGAGCGTTATCACTGGGTGAATCGTCACGATATTTCGGGACGTTTTGCCAAAACAAATTGAATCGAGGCTACATCCAAGGCGAAGCTTAAGGATGAACTGGAGGTAGTATCCATGGCAAAATTATTAATATTTCATAACAAATTGAAGAAACTTCATATTTTTGTCAAAAATTTGTCATTTTTTTCCCTTTTACCTGCAATATCGATTAATGGTTTAAGCGTGCTTTTTAAACAATTTTGACTTTTTGTCTTGTTTAAACAATTAAAAATGAAATAATTTAGCAGAACCGTTCAAGTTTGAATCTTCTTATCAACACAATATATGATATGAATTTGAGAGAGATGTTACCATTTTTTGTTAGTATTCTAGGCAAATATGTGAATTTCCCATAATAAACAAAGTAAAAAATTCAAATAATTCAGTCTGATAACTTTGAAATCGTTTAGTGAATATTTTTCAAATTTTGTACTACAATTTTTCATATATTTTTCAACAACATATATCGAAAATGTAACCAAATTTATCGCTATTTCTCAAATTGTACCAATTCATCTTTACAATAATAAAGTAACTTCTGGAATGTAACTGTTTTTGTACTGAAATGTTTGTCATACACACGTACACATGAAATAAACATGTTCATCGTTCAGAAAAATATCGACCTCTACCAATCCCTCTTTTAAACACATGATAATTATTTCGAAATTTTAAAAATTGAATTTATTTCTTTATTTTTTATTCTATTTTGATGTATTATAAATCATATTATAATTATAAAAAAAGAAAAAAAACGTAAAATAAAAAAATGAGTAAATAAATAAATGTATCAATATATTTATAAATGGAAAAATTAAGAAATATGAGAATTGTTTGTAATGGTTGTACACAAAACATTATAAAATTTAATTAGTCAAAAGTATAGACAATGTTAAACTGAACGAACATATTGTGTAAATAATGTATTATTATAACCTAAAAACGAAAGGGCTTTCAAACTGAATACATTTTAATTCCTTGTCATGGTGACGTTAAGAATATATCTATTAACTCAAATTAAACGCTTTTTAAGGATTTTTTAATTAACTGCAATTAGATAATTCTTAAATAAAGTCTTAGATTTTATAATATTGAGAATTATCGAAGTCATTCATACATTTAGAGTTTAAAGCTTCATTTTACATTATATTCTTATTTATCGTTAATTAATCGTTAATTCTTATTTATCGTTAATTAACATAATAGTTGCTTTTTAAAAGTAAAGACAAAAAATGTGCTCTTGTATAAACTCAGTGTTAACAATCGGATTTTCAATCGCCAATGTCCACGTTAAATAGTCAACAAAGACATGTTTTTTTATACAGATCTTGTAGAAAACTTTTATAATCGTTTGATTTTAAAAAAAACCCTTTTCTCTCTTAATTGATATTTTTAATCGACATCCTTAAAATTTGTTTTAACCCTTATCGATCGCAATGGCAGTACGTTAACTCTCTTCAGTTTTCTACTCATGACATTTGGCTTTTTAAAACTGTAGAGGAGTTTTATTGAATAAATTCATTCCAAAGCAGCCAAATTCAAGATGAAAAATGAAAAAATATGGTCATGAGTAGAGAAGTGAAGAGTAGAGCTAACGTACTGCCGGTCGCAACTCGAAAAAATTATGTAAAATTAATTGGGAATAAAATTCACCCTAATAATTTTGCAATGTGATGAATTGCCGAAAAATTGAAAAAAAATTCTGCAATTTACTTTAAACTCTTTTTCATAAGACCATACCGATTATTTTCAAAGAGTGTGATTTCAAATATGCAAAAAAAAGAAACAATTTCAACTGAACGAGCATTGAGTCAATAAAGAAAAATTATAATCCGGAGGAGGGGTTTTCACAGTCCATACATTTTGGTAAACGCGGTACCTGTGCCTACTCTCGGTAGACACCATAAAAAATTTGCCATTAACACCCGTCACATGCTCAACCGAAAAACGACATCCCATACGTTTTACCGAACAAGATTTGTTGGTATTGAAATTAACACTCTTTTCAACGATCGCTCTTTCGATCCGGTCACAATTATCCCCTTGCTCTGTGTCCAAGGATAAATTGCGTTCTCCTAAAAGAAGAAAATGAAATACACTCGGAGTTGCGCACGAACCGAGTGCCCAGAGTCGTAAAAGTCTCCTCGGAATCCGATGAAAATATTTTTTTTTTTGAAAATATTTTTACACGCCCGCGCAGACTCCAAAATTCCTTTCTCTCGTTCGGAGTACTCGAAAAATGTTTTGGTTACATCGTTTTGCTCGAGTTGCTCCAATTCATTTCCTGCTATGAAGTTTTTTACGAGCTTTCGTGCCTCTGCGTTATCGGATGTCAATATTGACTGTTTTTTTTCTTTCTCGTCTGGACCCTTTCTCTCTTCGTTCGAAATGTTCTCTCCTCCTCTGGCACGACTCGAGTGTCTGTCACGTTTTACTACGCCCGTATTCTCTCGCAGAATTAAAAGACTCGTTAATCGTGGAGCACTCTGTCAGACCCCATACAAACCTGCGTATTTAAAAAAAAATCAAATTCTCTTTCAATTTGTATCGTAATTTCAATATTTCTTACATCGTTTCAACTATTCAATTGTTTTTTATAAATTTATACTAAATTCCTTCTATGGTGAAATGGAAGAAACACAATTACAATAGTATACATTTTCTATACATTTAATTAATTATAATTAATTAATCATAATTTAATACTGTATAATATAATTGCATTAATTATAATTAATTAAATGTGTAGAAAATATTTGTAACAATTAAGTCATTGAAATATAAATAATTTGTTGACAGTTCGTCAGTTGACCCTATATAGGTGTCTGATGTTTTTTTTTCAATTTCGTGATGTTAAACATTTTATTTGATTAATTTTTTATTTCATCAAATGGATTAGATTTAATAATTAATTAAAATATTAGTTACTAAATATATAACTATAATTTTTTTTATCCAACATTAAACGTAAATTTTTCTATTTAAATTGTAAATATTTCGATAATTACTTCAATAAGTTATGTTTTTATCTCCATTAGAATCTTCAATAATCAATAAAAAAAGTTCATCAAATTTCTTGATAATTATTTAATTATCAATTTTTTTCATTTAATCAAATAATTGTGTTGAACTTTCTGTGATAAAATTACATATTTCAAAGTTAAATTTCTCATTCAAATGGTCTGATAACGTACACAATTTTTTAAATTATACATCAGTTTTATCTAGAACATATTATAGGCGTTAAAAAATTGTTCTTTTTTAGACTAGCCCAAAAAAATATTTTTTTTCCTGGCGGACACACGTAATACTGTAAGGGAGATGGAAAAAGATGCCTCCCGAAATGTCCGTCCTTAGTAATTTTGTATTCATTGAAGCATCTTTTTGAGAACAAAATAAATTTGTTAAAATATAATTGAGTGTCAAAATTTTTCACTAGCGGAAAGACTTTACAAAAAGAACCATAATATTTTCTGATAAGTCTACTAAGTTCACTGTAAATCTTTTAAAAAAATTTTTTTCCTAATTTTCACCTTAACCTGATTTTGAAGAAGTTGATTTTTTGAAAAATTACAAGATGCATTTTTTCTAGAGTGTCAATTTTTTAACAAAAACATGTATCGGCATTTTTTATATATACACATTATTTATGTATATAACTTATTGCGTTATTTAATTATCAAATTCAAAATGAAAAAAAAATTTTACCTTCGTTGAAATAGAAAACAAAAAATTGCAAATCACCACCTGTAAAATTTCCTTAAAGGCTAAAATTTGGACGAGCATCTTTTTTCATTGCCCTAAAAGTATTAAATGAGTGTACGTAAAAAAATGAGTCATTTTCTAGCCAGTCTAGTGTATAGATACATGCACTTAACTATTTTCTTTTACATAAAAAACAATATTAATATTATATTTTTTATATCGAGAGTACTATTTTTTTTTACTTTACAGCTTTAAAGAAGAAAACTGACCATATACCCGTTTTAGAAGTTTAAGAGCCAAATAATACAATTTAAAAACTCTTTCGGCGATTTTTCACGCGCATTCATTCGACGAATATATATTCTGGCCGGAAAGATATTCAGAATTTCAGATGATTAATATAATAGAAACTTCAATACACACATGGACAATTCAATTGAAAATTAAATTATATAGCTATGATCGAATAATGACTCACTTCCTAAAATTATTACTTTTCGCATTACCGTCTTTAATCCTATTATCACATACATCGTAAAGCTGGTGAACTCATATCTAAACCGTGATTTACTCGTGATAAAATTTTCTTTCAAATTTTCATCATTGTTCTATTTTTAACTCGAATAACATATTTAATTATCGTAAATTTTCGCTCACTAATTTGTTCCCGAACTGGCAAACCCATATTAATTTTTTTTTTAATAAGACAAATATATTGATTTGAAATTTTATTTCTTATTTGTCACGTAAATCGACGCGTACACCGATATGTGACGTCACGCTCGTTTCATTCGCACGTGTCTGCGTGTTAATCCGTCTCACTCTTTCTGCTGCAAATTCTGAGTCACTGTGTCGATCGGAGACGAAGACATGCCGGTTAAAGAAGGAGGGATATGATGAGAAAAAAGAAGAAAAGCGTGCAGCGACAAACACAACGAGGTGGCTCGGAGGGTCGCAGTTCGACGCGAGCACTCGTGCCGGAGGGTGCTCCAGTTACATTTCTCCTTCCCGGACTCTCTCCGACCGTACTCTCGAACCAAATAAAAAGTGTGTTAAAAAATGCCGAAATTTACTCCAATCGAGGACTGAAGAACACAGTTTTTTAATTCTTTTATTTAAAAATGGCGATCTTGAATAATTCCAACGATGTGAATACGCTGCAGGGTATTAATTTTCATAATTTTCTTCATTCTTCGCTTTCATCCTCATTTTACACTCGCTTCGAACAATTTTTCAGTCAATTTATACGTGAAATTTCAACTACATTGCACACTCTGATGTTTATATTATTGAATGTTGTTTAATTAATATAAAATTTACGAAAATTGTAATACAAGAATTTAATGGATACAAGATTTAAAAAAATATTAAATATAAATTTAAAAATAATAACGAAAAAAAAATTGGAAACGTCAAGAATGAAATTAAATGAGGTGATCGAGAAGTCAGGTGTCAATGGAAAATTGTTAACTGCAGGTGACAATCGACGAATAATTTAATGTTCAATGACATTATACAAAATTCACTCTGGAGTACATTTTCAAATTATTTCTTTTGTAACGATTCATCATTTTTTTTTGAACGGAGTAATTAATGTTGAGTACTTGTAACGTAAATAATTAAAGGATTAGTCAAATGGATTAGTATGACATTTTTCATACAATCTTGAATAAGAATGTTTCACCAAAAATAAAATGTAAACATTAAATGCAGAGAAAAGATATTTTTTATCTGTAACAATTTTTTTTTCAATTCTACAAATAAATAAATGTTTGCAATAGTCAAAAAATCAGTCGATCATTAAAATGTCAATGAAAAGTCATTCGTAAAATGGAAAAAGTTATTGTGTAGTTTTCTTTACATTTTTCGTCAACTCGATCAGTAACATTGACATACATACTTTCAATTCATATTATAGAGTATACTTTGCATTTTTTTAATTTTATAAGATTTTGAATCTTTACGAGATTATAAATGAAACAATGAGTCGAAGATGCTTTGAAGTTTCAATAAAAATGCATTCGTTATAAATAATGGAAAAAATTAATTTATAGTTTCCTTTGTCTTTATCACCTCGAACTGAAAATTTATATCATATTGAAATACAATTGTCAATGTCGTACATATGCCAGTTTCATATACATTCAATTTTAATTATATACAAAACGATTGCTTTTTTTTTAATTTTATGAGATTTTGAATCTTCACAAGAAAATAAGTGAAACAATAAGTCGAACATGCTTTAAATTGTCAGTAGAGAATCGTTCGTTAAATAATGAAAAAACTATTTTATAGTTTCGTTTGTCTTTGTCACGTCGAAATGTCAGTTTCATATATATCCAATTTCAATTATATACAAAATTATGGCTTTTTTAAAAGTATTATGAGATTTTAAACCTTCACGAGATAAATAGTAAAATAATAAAACGAACATGATTTAAATAAGTGTCAATAAAAAATCATTCGTTGAATAATGAAAAAAACTTTTCTTGCTTTGGTCTCCCTGAACTGTCAATTTAATATATATTCGGTTACAATTATATAAAAAATTATCGACAATTTTTCATTTTTAAATTATTTACAAGTTTTTTTTAACTTTCATAATAAAAAGAGTGAAACTATGCATATAGAACATGCATTAAAATGTCAATAAAAAGTCATTTGTTCAGAATGAATTAATGATACAAATTATTAAGCATTTTTCTCTTTTAATTAAATTTTAATTTTTTATATTATAGATTATATTTTTGGTATATGGTTAACAATATAAACTGTTGGATGATGAAAAAATCTCGAGTCGCTATAATTTCAGAGACCAATACATTAGAATTGTTCTCAAAATTATCGTGTATTCGCAATGTGAATGCGGTAAATCGACAAATGAAAATGGATTAGAGTGTTAACAATTAAATAGTTCTCCAAAAGTATATTATCAAACAAAAATAATGACGAAAAATTTAATGCCAAAAAGGTGTTAAATTTTTCTAAAGGGAGCGAGAGAGAAAAAGAAAAAGAATTTCTTATCTATTTGGACGGTTTTAAAACTTATAGTTAGGCGTTCATTCGATATCGGTGTGATTCTCCTTTACCCCCACGATATATCTCAATCGAAATTCTTGGTATCACGGTGGAACTTACGCTCGTTCAACCGGATGTTGTGCAAACCACCTCGCGAGAGTTATTTCAAATGCATTTCGGAAGTTGTACAAATGTTAAACAATGTTATCGATACGAAAAACAGTTTTTAAAAATATTATTCAAATTCGATACCAATAACAAAAGTTTTAACGAAATTATAAAATTATTCCAACTCTATTATTTATTCACGTAGTAACCTAATTCAATTATAAACAATTATTAAATAATTCAATTACAAATTATTATTAAACGATTCAATTATACATAATTATTAAATAACTCAATCACTAAAGAATTAGAAAATCATAAATTTAAACAAGAATTTAAATGGAGTATTGAAAAATAGATTGACGTAGTTAACGAATATACTGAAAAATAAATCAATGAATAAAATTAATCGATAATTGTATCAGACGGTGTTTGACAAAAAAAAAGGGAAAAAGTGAGACAGATACCGCCTTGGTGCTATCTCTTTCCAAGCAAACACTGCCGAACCCTTGTATGATTTAGATATATGTATTTACACCTACGAGACGTTCACGTGTGTACACATTTAAGTGCACAACCACACGTGAGAAAACTTGTACTAAATCTGACAGGAAGAAAATGTGGCAAATTTCTCAATCTCATTTGTGGCTCTCTAAAGATAATTTTCTTGAAATAACCGATTTTTTTCTTCAAATAGAAAGAATAGCTTCCTGTTGATTCATTCAACTCCTCTGACTATTCTCCACAAGCCTTTTTCAAAATCTTACGAAATTTTTTTTTTTTAATTTGCAATTTTTTTTTTATTTCTGGTATTTTTTTTAATCTTGTGAATATATTTATAAATAAATTTGCAAGTGATCTCTAAAAAAGTAATTAAATATGGAATTTATAGAAAAGATTTACAAAAATTAGGAGTAAAATTGTGCAAATATCGACAAATAATAAAGCAGTCATCAGTACTTGGCTCGCAATATTTCAATTGGATCCTCTATGCCTACACGATTTACTGTTGAATTTGTATCGACCTTTTTCACTTTTTCTGTGTCCGGACAATGACTCATGATACGGTAATTATACAAGATATAATCTCGTACCGGAAAAAGAAAAACTCGACATGTTTGAACTTGTAAGAAAAAGGGTCTCTGATGAAATACTTATTTACTTCATATTTTTCCAACGAAGCAAGTTAATTACAGTTTCCCTTTATTGTATATTTAAATAAGGTGCGAATATTTGTTAAAAACTTAGATTTTGCTTCAACAATTTATAAAATTCACGACGAATAATTAATTTGTATAGATGTATTTAAATACAAAATTATATGCATTTATAGATAATTGATGAAAAATTGTTTCCTGATTATTAAGAGCGAATGATAGGATATTTAAAAATTTGTTCGTCTTATATAAAGTAGATAGATGGGTGATATGTGAACTTGGTCGTTTTGTTACCCTTTTTCTGTGATTCTGATTGGCTCGCGGTGACGCGAGTTTGATCGTTCAATGAGACTAACTTCTTTTTTTATACACTCTGAAATTGGTGGCTCGAATTATATCTGTCAGTTTGAAATATCAAAATTCGAATATAAATGCAACTGACTGAAAGTAGCCGGGAAAAATACAATAAAATGCAATTATTGATACGAGAAGCTGTTGATCTTTGAAAACTTTTTTCTAATAGTAAGTGATAGCCCAACTTGTATTCTGTAAATTAGTAATCATTTAAAATATAATAAAAATCATGAATTTTAGTTAACAAAATAAAACATTTGTTTTTATTACTTGAAAGTAGTTTGTTTTCTTAAAACGATTAAAAAGAGACATTTTTAAACTGGAATATTAAACTAAAAATAGTTAATAGTATGAAATATAAAAATGATAGCTGATATGTAATCATACTACAGACTAATTTTTTTTTAAATTACAGAATTAGATGTAAGTTGAATTCACATTCGAATATAACAAAGTTTTATAATTTTTATTCATATGATTCATAGAAATTTCAGGAAACCCTAAAATCAACGGTACAATCCCGTGTACAAACGGGAAAAAAATTCGACTTGGTGCGTCATTGACACTATTATTAATCGATTTAAGAACATTAACGTAAAAGTCACCCAAAAATTTGAAGAGGAAAATAAGTTTCAATAAACAGAGAACACGTAATAATCATTGAGGAAAAAATAGCATCTTAGGGAAAGACATCAATTTATTTTCAATGTGAAACACTGAGAAGACATTGCAACAGAAAATTAGACCATCTCTGTCAGTATTTGAACACAGTTTCGACAATAGTTAATTGTACTTTAAAAGCAAGTTATAATATAAAGTTTCTATTTTACTTCATTCATCGATATGAATTCATTTGTTACGAATAATTTTGAATAGTTTATGAAATAAATAAATTAGAATAAAAATATTTCGTAATCATGTACTGAAAAACGAAAAGAATACCTAACAGTTAGTGCATGCAAAGCGTGCGTTTAGAAGGCCTACTAATCTCAATTCGATATGAATTCCAGTTAGTTTTAGCAACAAGTTTCATAAATGAAAACAAAAAGTTGTGTTCAAGATTGGAAATTATTGATAATTGTATTGGTAAGTACAATTGATTTTCCATCATTCGAAAAATAGTTTTTACCACAAATTTTCGTTAAACGAATGAAGAACGACAATTGCAGCTGAAGATTTTTTATTCAAGAATTAATATGCACATATGTGTCGAACTAGTAAAAATATGTACCATGAGCGATTCATTTTTCAAATAACTTCAATTAAAATAAATATTATCAAATTTATCAAAAAATTAATTTTTTACGTGAATTATTTCAACAAATTTATACATTTTCCACGATAACTCGTACTAAACTTTGATTACCCTTGCGTAGAAAATTTTTTTAAAAGTTTTCAAATGTTATGTTTTTTTTTAATTTCATGCTAAATCTTTATCTCGAAAAAAACGCGGAACTTCTCAATTTTGTAACTAGATAGCGCATGCTTACTGATATCTCGTCACAATGCAAGGTATCGGGATTAGTTAAATAGGTCTACAATTAGGCTCTCTCGCTCATTAGTCATCGGTCAGCGGTCCTGTTCACAACGCACTTTAATGTGAGAACGATACATCAATATCAGTCATCTAACCCTTTAATATTACTCGACCTCGCTACTGTTATTAGTATACTCTTATTACAATAGTGCACTGAGAGTAGTTTTAGTTAAAAATATTTAGTTGATGCATGATTTATATTGTAAAAAATTAAAATTCATTCGACCGATTTTTCGGGGTATGAAAAGCGATATACGGGGTTTTTAAACCATTGACAGCTGTATATGAAATGAGTGCGCGCATGCGTACAACGACAAGTAAAAGATGTAGCTGGCGCGACATTGCTGCGTCTCTGTCGTGAAAATGTGGAAAAATTTTTTTGACTTTTCGGAATTTATTAAAAAATGGTGTTGTGAATGAATTTGGTTTTTTTTGTAGTGAATTATACGATTTCTGAGAACACGATATTAAAATTTCATCAAATTCTCTATTTTTTGACATATCGTTATATTTTAGAAAAGTGAAAGTTCTAAATTAAATTGCCACAATGCCCCGTGTCAAAATCAAAGTTCAATGCCTAATTACTCGAAAACTGTGCAGATGAAAAATTTTAAAAAAATAGTGAGCACTCGTTTTATTCTGAAGAATATTTTATCCAAATTTCATCCAGATCTCTAAATTTTAATTAAGGTCACCACTCTCCTTAATGTGAGAACGATAAGATAATATCAACCTTCTAACCCTTTATTATTGCTTGGTCTTGCTACTGTTATTATAGTATATTCTTACTATAATAATGTACTGAGAACAGTTTTTATTTAAAATATTTAGCTGATGAATGATTTATTTTTAAAAAATTAAAATTCATTCGACCGATTTTTCGGGGTACGGTTTTTTCAAACCATTGCCAGCTGTATATAAAATACGTGCGCGCATGCGTACAATGACAAGTAAACGGTATAGGTGATGCAACGCTTCTGAATCTCCCAATACTGCATGGTTAATTGGCCGTAAAAATGTAGGAAAAATTATTTGACTTTTTCGGAATTTCCACAGATCTTTTTTAATGTCATATGAAAACGTGTGTCAAATTTGACAAAGCTTCACCATGGCATTATTAAACATTGAAAATCGTTGCTTTTTTCAAATCTTCCATAAAAGCCCATGTTAAAGCTATAGCAATTTTTTAAAAATTAATATCTAAATAACTGCATGGTTGAGACTTTTTAAATTTTGCATATAGTCTTTATCACAATGCTAGAGAAGATTTGTGCAATTTTTGAATAAATTATGTCTCAAGAAATTTAAAGTGATGATTTTACATTTAGTTAGCACGTAAGGACAAACTTTAGACTGTCTCGGTTTTACTATACTTTAAAGAGAGAAAATAGAGTAAGAGAAATGTAGCACGTATTGCTTGTGGAGGGGGAACATATTCCCCAACGATTGAAGGGGCGAGAAGTATTTCTTACAAAGGCGAATCTTAGAAAAGAAGCTCAGTTTCATCATTATTATTATGATTTTTTATTATTATATTTTCGAAGGACCTGAAGACTGAATGCGTCATCAACTACGTGCTCTACCACAATGATACATGCGTTATCTTTAATTTTTTATTTGCCACCAGCCAATTCTGACACAAGGACACTTCTCTAAATTATAACTCAACAGTTTCTTTTATTATATTTCATTATTATGATTAATCTTTTTTATGCGATAATGATTTTTTATACTTTTTTATTATTGTCATTATTATTCATTTTAGCATGATGTAACATATTTATGAAAGTTGGATTTTTACTATATATTTAATCACATTCATCTTGCTAAATAAGCTTTAGAATATGTGATACAAGTGATTGAAATTTTGGATTTTTTACTTGCACAATCCTTCTTTGATATAATCTGCGTACGTGTAAAAAATTTTTTATGAGATTTTACCAGGTATAAATCGAAATATATATACTGTAAAAAATACTAATTTTCAGTGATCTCTTGTTAGAAACCATGTTAAATATTGCAATTTTCAGTCCTAAATATCTTCAATTCTAGATAGTGAAGCTTCTTAAAATTTAGCTGAAGCTCAAAAACCGCATAATACATATATGAGAGAAATTGAGAACAAAATTTTGGAAATTCTATATATTTTAAGTACTACCGATATTTATTATTTGACTGAATTATAACATTATCTTAAATTACATTCTTACTGTTAGTGTATTTTGAAGATATCAAGGTATTGCATCATTATTGTAATGAAATACCATATATACATGTTTTAAAAATCATTTTTCAGTTCTATTTTATAATAAAATACAACAAAGATCTTATTATTTTTTATTTGATAGTTTTATTGATAAAACCTTGATCAATAAGTTTTGGAAAATTTTATATAAATTTACTGACTTAAAAATATGTTATTGTTTGAATCAGGCTTAATTTTTTTCTGCCAGTGTTTTGAA
This sequence comes from Cremastinae sp. A BG-2022a, assembly GCA_030522545.1. Lineage (NCBI taxonomy): Eukaryota > Metazoa > Arthropoda > Insecta > Hymenoptera > Ichneumonidae > Cremastinae sp. A BG-2022a. The sequence continues at coordinate 7,107 of JAPYYW010002359.1, read as the reverse complement.
TACACCAAAAATCTGACAAAAACTGACAAAAAAGCATAAAATGATTTTTTTTACACATTTTTCCGCAGTTCTTGTGCGTATCCGGTATAGAGAAAATCCTTCTCGATTTTTCCTCTAAAACTTTTTTTTTAGTTAAAAAACGTGATTTTTTTTTCTCCAGTCATAATAATTCTGATATTATTTATAAAAAAAACTGTATTTTTTAGGCAATCGAAAACATTGTTCGAGATGTGGACTGACAAACGATAAGACTGAGTTTCGTCGAGTAGAACGCCACTGGCAAAATCAACGATTCAGATTCCGGACAAAATCGAGATTTCCTGGTCGAAGAGTGAGAAATTTTCGCGACAGGCAAACTGGGGAAATGAGTCGAGTTCCGTTGATCGATGGAAACGTCGAAATGGCGGAAGGTACTCCGCAAAATCTAGTAATCCTCGAGGTGAGAAATTTCTTTGAACATAAAAATATTTTTGATCCTTCGAGTACACACCTATTGTTTCGAACTAGGAGTATATTGGGGATCAATTTGACCCAACATGAAATTTGATTATTTATCTGTCGATCGCCTTAAAAAATCTTAAATTTATTTACAATACTGTTGAATTGATTTATATTTTTTTAAATGTATTTTCAATTATTGAAATAGTGAGAAAATCCTGAAAAAAATTATTTTAAAAAATGTTTACGAAGAGATTCATATTTTATTTTATTTTACATATTTTTTGCTAAATATTGATAATAGTGCTCTTGAAATAAAGTTAAATAAGAAAACAATGTTTATCTTTTTGTAGTATTTTTTAGTAAAAAAATTGAATTTTTGTGACAAAAATGCGAAACATTGATTTTTTTGGCAAGTATATAATTATACGATAAAGTTGAAACTTTAAAATGTAACAAAAGAGCTTCAGGCCCATTAATTTTTAAACTGATCGCAAGATATTGACAAAAATAAATTGATGTCGAATCAAATTGACCCTATATGTGCACGAAGGGTTAAACGAAAAAAGGTGAACAATTACGAATGTACATAACATTTCACTTACTAGTCAAGCGAGATAATGTTTTTACCTATTTTTAATTAAAGCGTAAATCAATGAATTTTAATAATGAATATATGTATATTTTCTATAGAGGTAATTGCAATGTAATATCACATATTATCCAAGATAATTCAAGATAACGAAATCCTATATTTAAAAAAACATGAGGCCTTTAATCGATTCATTGGAATAGAGCGTATTATGGAGAGCACATTAACTTTTGGCTAATACGTCCTCATTAAAAAAAATTTAACGTGCCCTGCTTTTGAAATAATGACCTTGATAATTGGACCATTAATTTCGTCTTGCAAAAATTTTTAGGAATTACCTATTATGAAGTCGATATCGTCGAGGACACGAAAAGATATTGCCACTTGAAATTTTGAGATTTTCCTATTTTCGGTTCTCGAAAAATCAGGCTGGAGGTCCTTGAGCACAGACATGGGCTGAACTCGATAGTTTTCTGAAAAATGAAAATTTTTCGATGGGTGATGCTCATTTTATCAATAGTGTAATAAAGATTTTATCTATTGAAATTTTTCATTTCTCAGAAAAGTATCGAGCTCTGCTCACCCTTGCTCGAGCACGCTAAATTTTCTCAACTTATATCAAATATACCTGGACAAATATACTTGAATAGTTCGGGGATCGTAAACATAAAAAAAAAGAGAGAAAATTCGTCAAGCGTAACGAGGAAAAAAAATTTTCAAATTTTCGTTAATCACTCGGTCATTAATTGTTTCGATGGTGATTGGTCGAGGCTGAGTGAAAAACCGATCACGGTCTTAATTGTTTTGATTTTCGACTAAATTTGGAATCATTAGGCCAGTATAAAGTGTCGAGGTAAGACGTATCGGGTTTTGCCAAGTAGTTTGTTACCGAAAAACATTTCGTGCAAATTCATCAAGTTTAATCGAGTGTCAGTTCCAGTGTAATTTTCGATCATACGAAAAGTGAATAGTGTTTCTGATTTATAATATTATTTCAAAATACTTTTTTAAAAATGTCGGTGCGGATGTATCCTATATTAAAAAAGAGATTAAACCTCTAATCAATTAACCGGAATAGAGCGCATTATACGAAGTTGTATGAAGTATGCGCCTAGAAGAACAGCAAAATATTAATTCAAACAATGTCAAAAAAGCGGTCGCGTTGTCGTTCGTTAAATTATAAACAAATAAACATTTGAATTAGAATATTCGATAAAAATAATGTATTGCGTACAAAAATTTATTAATCTACATCTTATGTACATTTAAAGTGATTTGTCTGTAAAATGAGATTTTGTTAAACATTTGCATAAACTTTCTTTAACCTCATATGCACATGTGCATCAAATTTTATGAAGTTTCACTGTGGGGAAGTCAAGATATTTTATGATAAATATCACATTTTCTGTACACTCCTTCATATAAGTGATTGTTAAAATCATAATTTTCGATAATAAATATCTCGAATTCTAGAAAGTGAAGTCTCTTAAAGATGTGCAAAAAGTTTTACATAACATCGAAGAAAATTTGTTTAATTTTTTAAGAAAAATCTATCGTAAAAATTTGTTAATTAAATACCAAGTATTTCTGACTTTGGATGACGTTGAAATTAAAGTATGTTTTTCTTAATCAACTTGCAATAACAATTATTAATGAGATTACGTACTCGCACATTACTTTGACACCAGAAAAATGTCATAAAATCAGAAGAAACTTTTAGGTTTGACTATCACAGACCAACTACTTGAAGGAGATATTAATGAAAGTATATGATGATGAACTGTTGCTATTGAATTTTGTTTTACGAAATTTTAAGTACTATTATCGATAAAATAAGTGAAAATTATCCCGACACGTTCAAAATAGGCCAGAGTCCTTTAGCATGCGCTCTTGCATCGAAAAAAATATATATTTAGAGCGAACTTTCAAACAATCTAAAATATCTGACGTGCTCATTAGCGTGTAATGTTCAATTATTTACCATAAAAATATATATGGTCATCGAACTTTTCAATGAATTATTTAATTATAATATCGGATATGACACGAGTGAGTGTGAATCAAAGATAAATTATAGCTAAAAAATGAAAATCACTATTTAATTATCTGCATTACATCAATATTTTACATTTGGAAATTAGTATATTTGTTAAAAACGACTTATTCAGTCTTAAAAGTCATTTATTTACATCTCATTTAAAGATAAGCCAAACAGTACCTCATTTGACTACTAAAAGTATCGTTAATGTCTCCTTAATTAATCGACGTATCCGTTAGTATACTGTTAGATAAACAATAATCTGGGCCTCACGAAATATTGAGATTTCACGAAGACAATTTAGCCTCAGACGGAACCTCTACTCTCATTTCTTGGACAAAAAAAAACAAAGAGCAGGCAAGGCGATAAATATCACTATCGTTATCTTTGGCATTATTAATGTCGTCGCCGATTGTTTTTTCACCGCGTTTCCTCAACAGTCCCACTTTCGTCGAGCGATTTCAACAATTCGAAAAAATATTTCGATATTTCGTCTCCGACGTAAAAACAGAAGGACGTGCGTTATCATTATTTATTTTGCAAAAAAATAAACAGGTGGGCCCGCCTGGTAATACGTGGAGGTACAGCATCGAGCGCGATCGCTTCGCTGAAAAGTCCGAGTATTTTCGAGCTATGTTGCTCGGTGACCTGGCACCACCTCCGAGCGATCCTCCACCCACCGTACCGTTGCAGCATCTCGACAAAAGGGCCTTCGATCATCTTCTAACGTGAGCATGCTTTTCCTCAAAATAAAGAATGAACGAGCATCAGGAGATTCACAATAAAGGACCATCCGACTATTTCAAAAAATAGGCACACTTTCCCCTCGTTGCTTTTTTCCCCCCGCACGTTTGTTCCATTTCTATGCAACAAAGAAAAAAAATACTCTTATTCCCCTGTTCCTTTTTTTCTCCCTCGTAAACTGAGACGAGTATGCTTCTTTTCACTATTTTTGAAAGCAGATGAACCGCCATTCGAGCATTGCATCAAGGGGTTCATTGAAAGAGGTTCGATCGTTTCTCACGTGAAAATTATTTTTCAATTTTTATCGCTAAATTTTGGTACACACTGAGATTAACTTTATATTTAATTTGTGGCTGAATTTCAATAATATTCATCGTGTAGAAATCGAGATATTCTTTTTTTTAATCACATTTTTTTATAATTTTTCATATGTTGACGTTTTAAAAGTTGGATTTTATTTACACTGTTTGGCAATGTCTATTTGATGAAGCTCTCTTAAATTTTGCAAACATTTTCAGATGATGGTTTTATCAAACGAATTTAAAGATAATTTCATTAAAGTTTCTACAAACGTTTCTTAACATCGCATGAAAGTTTAATTTGAACAAGCTTTCACCAGGTAAAAAACTATACATTTATTTTTGAAAATTCTCCTTAAAAACCCATGTTAAATTTGCAACTTGTAACACTGAATATCTCAATTACCAAACGTTGAAACCGTTTAAAATTTTTTTACCATTTTAGTTCAATGCTGAAGAACATTCACGTGGTTCATTGTCTATACAAAATTTAACATGATGATTTTGCTATTACTGAACACAAGAAAAAACATTTAAAATTGCCTACAGTGCAAGAACCTCTTTAATAAGACATCCAAGAGTCTCAATACAAATTTCAAGAGATTATGTCGTAAATAATTTCACTCGATGATTTATTTATTACTCAATACAGAAAAAAAAATCTTAAAAGTCATCAAAGAGCGTCAATAAAATTTTTCGAAAGATTATTTAGTAAATCATTTCACTTGACGATTTTTGGCTTTAATTCAAACGTAAAGCGAATGGGCACGAGCGAAGATACGACCGAAACACCTGAAATTCGTTTCGAGATAAAAATTCTTCAAGTAAAATGATATATTATGTCCTCTTTAAATCAATGTGAGCGCTTGTTTGAGTTTTGTTTTCAAATTAATTCTCAACGAGAATATAATTTCTTCGCGTATCCGTCGCCTCCGAATTTGTTATTCCTTCTTCCGTAAATTATCTTCAAAGATTCATTGAGAGTGTCGTGTCTTGTTTTTTTTTGTCATCGGAGTAATTATTTAGCGAGGATAACCGATTACTGGTTGATGGCTTATCGCTTCAATAAATAATCTCCAGGTACTTGCGAGGGGAGCCACTGAACTTTTATTCAGTGTCGACAGCACGCGCGACGCTGGACATCGCTCACCAGCTGCTGTGCCCCGAGCTGGCCCGTCTCGCGGTCGATTACATCACCGAGAATCTTGGGACTTCGACGGTTCTCACCGTTTACCACGGACTTCACCTCTACCTCCCGGACGACTATTCGCCGTCCGATGAGAGCGATCCAAAAACCCCCTCTGCCCCACCGTTGCCCAACGACGACAATGGACAAATTGGTAAAAATTTCGTCTAACCTATGCAATGAAATTTGATTTTTATAAAATAATGTATCAGTGATATTTTTTTTAATATGAGAATTTATATACATTTTTTATATGTTGTTCTTAAGGATGTATTCCAAGTCAAGTTGAATACTTTTTACACATTTTTTTTAACGTGCTTTTTACTGCAATTAGAGAATACTAAAATAAATGGTCACATTTTTAGGAATTGAGAATTATCGTGGTGATCCAAAAAGTATATTTAGTAACGTTATATTTAGTAAACCCCTTAAGTTGCCAAATTGATGGTCAAACCAAGACTAAAAAATTAGCAACTTTTTAGAAAAAGCCAGAGTCTAAATTTTACAAAATTAATGTCAAGAATTTACGTTTTGCTATGGGTTTGTCTGTTCCATGCATTTTTAAGTTATGTACAGAAATATGCATAAAGAATTAAAATCATGTAAAAACACACGAATATTGTTCATTTATCGCTGTTAACTTTTGTAGAAATTATTATAATACTTTAAGTACAATACTCGTACAATAAATAATAAGGCAAGTTTATTTATAAGTTGTGCAATAATTGAAGAAAAATTGATGAAAAATTATTAGGAATTGCATACTTTCTGACTTAAAATTTTTGAATGTAACGGTAATACATATAGTCTTTACATAGTTTTTCCCAATCCTATAGTGGATATAATATTAATTGACTAAAATTTTAGACCTGTTAAAATCACTTACTTCTGACATAATATAAAAAATAAATAAATGAAATTTACGCCTGCTCTCGGCTGTGAATGTATTGGCCTCGAGTCGCGCCGCGACTATTGATAGATTTGTCACTGTTTCTATAAATAGTTGGATTTCTTCAATCCAGAAGAAAAAAAATAAAGATTCGTTAATGAAGTTTTAAGGTGGTCATGCTGTTACAAGTATTTTTAGCTAAAAATCTTTAATTAATATTTATTGTAGAGTTATCAAAAATTGGTCATATAAAAATGAATTTTGTATATGTTATTAACTATTTAAATGTATGGAACAATCGCAGCAAAAATTAAATTCTTGATGTTAAATTGGTAAAAACCAGACTCTCGCTTTCACTAAAAAGTTACCAATTTTTTAAATTTTTATAGTTTGATTATCAATTGGCAACTTGAGCATATTTTAACAATAATTTAAACATTTTTTTATTGGTTAAAAAATTTAATTAAAAAAAGTGTAGTAAAACTGTTTATACAAAATGAACACTAGTACGAATATATTTTTAAAAAATCACAAGAATATCATATTTTAACATTTTTATCAGTGCAAATTTACAAATTCTCCATAAAAAATAAATGGTAAATCTCAGCAACTTTGGAATTTAATAACTCATCTTAAACCGTTTGGTAAAATAATTTCAAATTAGGCCCGAAATTTTTTCATATGTTTAACAATAAAACACCATATTTGCAACAATTTTTCTTAATAAACTTAAACGGGTAAATCACTTTGAACGTCAGAAAAACGTCATAAAAAAAGAAGAAACTGAAACAGCAATAATACATTTTCATACTTTCATCAATGCCTCCTTAAGGAGGTTGGCTGTAGCCATTTGTAAATGGCGAAAATAAATGAAGTTTTACGTGTTAAAAGTATAGGGAATCGAAATTTGTTAAGGACACG
>JAPYYW010002358.1:0-21172 GCA_030522545.1 Cremastinae sp. A BG-2022a | reverse complement strand
CGGTTTGAAACTCGGTCGAGCGATCGTTCTTAACCGGATTCGCGTACACCAAAAAGAAAGAGAGAGACAGAACGAGTCAGCGAGCGCGAAGCGCGCACGAAGTGGGGGGCCATAAAAATTTTCCCCTTGGGGGCTTTTGCGTTCTTATTGGGGTGTCGGATTGTATTATCCTTCACTGGTTCACGTTAAAAACTGTAAAAAGTTAAACGAAAGGAAAATAAGTACAATACATAAAAAATACATATTTTGTATTTTGTACTATAGAATATCTTCGTTGACTAATGAAAATTAGCCATGCACACCAAATTTTTGCAGTAATGAAATTTTTTTTCAAAAAGTTCTAAAAAAATTTAATTTTCTCTTGTCATTTGCCTAATTTTTAATGAAACGATCTAAACTTATAGTCACAAAAAAATTTCATTTATTCTTGGTCCATTGTATGATCTCAATTCTTTTTTTTACTTTTTTTACTTATTAAACAAAGTCATGCACGCATAATTTAAAAGATATAATTGTAAGAGAGCTAAGAACAGAAATACGACGGACTATCCTTTTATTACTTGACGTACTTTTTATTTTAGGAAAAAAGTTTTTGAGAGCTTTATGATAATCTACCATACTGATTTTAAGCTGAAAAGCGAAAATAATACGTTCAGACATTTTGTTGAATTCGTTAATAACTTAGATGAAAAGCATAAAAAAACATACAAAAAATAAGCAGAGAGAAAAAAAAACTGAAAAACAAAAAATAATTTTATTTGATCCGAATAAAAGAAAATTAGATTTTTTTATAATACAAGTTTTCATTGCTTCACAAATTTTTTTATCAACGCTGTTTATTTTGGTACTCGGCAATGTCCTTCGACGTCTTCACTGAAGAGTTGTTTAACCCTTAGAAGCATACATTTTTTAAACGATCGTATACGGATGAAAATTCTTACTCGGAGGTTTTTGGGGTCGCTGATTATGAATCTAAAGTCAGATTTTCAAAATTTAAGATGGCGGATCCAATATGGCCGACGCCAAAACGAAATTCTACAAGAATGTTGATGAACACCTTTACTCAAGGGTTTTTGGGGCTGCTAATTACGAATCCGAAGTCAGATTTTCGAAATTCAAGATGGCGGAACCGCCATCTCCAATTTGGAAAACCTGAAATCGGATTCGAAATCGGAAATCGAGGGAATCAGCAACCCTAAAAACCCCTGAGTAAAAATTTTCATCAATATTCTCAAAGAATTACGTTTTGACGGCGGCCATATTGGATCCGCCATCTTGAATTTTGAAAATTTGACTTTGGATTCATACTCAGCGACCCCAAAAACCTCCGAGTAAGAATTTTCATCCTTATAGTGAAAATAAGGAAGAATATTGAATTTTTTTTCTGGGTATATTTTCATTAAAGTGATAATGACGCATCATGACGATACTCTAACCTTGATGTAGTAATTTATACATATTATTATTTAGTGTAATAATATCTCTTAGGGTGGGTATTGAAAATCTTGTTTCTGGGCACCTGTAGTGAGACGGGAATTTTCCTTTTGTTTTCCCTTCACCCGGCGCGGTCTGGGTCAATGGCTGCCGGGGCTCTTTGGAACAATTTGCAATTAATTAATAATAGTCGGGCGCCGGTCGAAATTTCATTCGACGATATATTACATAACTATTCTTCCTGCTAGAGTGCTCAGGGTGAGCTGAGAAGGCAGATTCGATCAGAAGGACCCAGGAAAGGGAAAGCAATACTCGCTCAAACAAAACTTTACTTACTTTTGACGAATCTCACCTCTTTCCTCCTTCGCTTCGTCTCCCTTGACTATTTGACGATTTCACAGACAGATTTACGGATTGACAATCTTTATTTGACAATTATTACAATAAACGATTGGGGTCCCTCGAGGATTTACAAATTTTATCTACTAAACGGATCCGTTTTCGCGACTAACCGTGCCAATCGCACGGTACCTGATCCTCTTCTGTTCTTGCTAGCGCGAACTTGATCGCGCTGTCCTATTCCTATCCCCTCTCTTTGCTCTTGGTCCCTTTTGGGTGGTCAACGACGACTCCCTCGGACGTTTGACGAAAATCTTTCGTCGCGCGTAATTTAAATACGCGGTAAGAGGTAAGAATTTTCCCGTCACAGTAGAGAACTCTCACCAAGTATTAACTCTATAAATTGATGGAAAAAACCTCCGCATCGCATTTTCGATTTTTAATTAGTCTCTTACGGCAAAATTCGTATCTTGCTGTATATCAAACTTAGAGTCATTTAAAAGCCATATTTTCGTAGGAAATTGAACGCTCTACAAAAAAATTCTCTTGTGAATTTTTCTTTAATTTCACCAATTCAAAGAAATTTTTATTGAAGAGAAATAAACGTAAAATACTTATTATTTGGCACATAAAAAAATAAATTTTTGGAAAATACCTACGAATAAATTGAACCACTCTGTAACCCTGACTGAGAGAAATCTTTCGGTCATGTTACCGTTTGCTAGGATATATATATTGTGACGCACACTTCGCGGGGTAACCCGAGTCACCAGAACGTACCCCAGAAATGGCTCAACAAAACTGCCGATGCGCTGAGGCGGTGAGTGTCAGAGAGACGGTCGGGCGCCAAGTATCGTAATTATACCGCCGGATTAAATCCGACTCTCTACTATAAGTTTTACGCCTCTCCGAAGGTCACTCTCACTTACCTCCTCACGCATCATACGGTTAACTCAGTCCCGTATGGTAGAGAGGGCGGTCCAAAATTGAGCGAATAGTCGTCCGAGCTTCAGGGACTTGCGGTACGCACCGGGGTCCCTGGGACACAGCCGTGGTGGCGACATAACGTCGCGATAGGGAAGATTCAAGGGCGGAACCGGAAAAGACACGCTAAATCTAACGAAAAAAATAATAATAAACCGGGACTACTCATCTCGAGATACGCCCCATATTATCTTATTCAATCGACTAATTATTACAGGAATTCTTAACTTAACCGACTAGCGCTGCTCGCGAATAAACTACACGCGATTTATAATTTTTAGGAATTGAGGAACAATGCTGGAGACCGTAGGTAAAGGTAGGACAACGGCGCTCTCGCGAAACGGTACGAAAGACAGCATCTTCGCGGGTGGAGGTTGTCTGGTAGGTAGCGTGGCTCGAGGATCCCCAAGAGGGCATAAAGGCAACACTCTGGAGCATCCGAACCGACGGTAAGAGATAAGACTCGGCAGCCGTTTAATCAAATAACGCGAATAAGATCGCCTGTTAATTTCTTACTCGAAAATAAAATAAAGAACGAAAGAACAGCCAGCGAGAAATAGCTAGGCTCTCATCGCTCGGGAACGAGAGAGTGCGAGAGAAAATATTGGCTGGCTCACGCAAGGCGAAACGAGAGAGACAGCGCTAGCGTATCTCGTAGAAAACAATATAATTACTGGAATCTGAAATTTTAACATAGGGATCGTTCGAGAACGAAATAAAATAATACCGAACCCAATTTTATAACAATAGTTTAATTAGAAAATTAATCGCAACCAAAATTACAAAATCAATGCCAAACTAATATTCTTGCGACGAGTTTTCATACAAAATAAATCCACCAGGAAATGACTCGATATAAAATAAAAGAACTCGAAATAACGAAAATATCAAAGAAATAATAAACCAAGAACGCGAGAGAGAGGAAAGTGTTAGAGATTGCGACACAAAAATACAAAAGATTCTCAAGTTCGTAACCCGGGAGGGAACTTTCGGATCAGCCAACCACACTACAGGAAAATTCAAATAACTCGAAAGAATATAAATCATAACTAAACAATAAGCCTCACTCGATCAACGGGAGGAGCTTCGCGGAATAAAAATGCTACCAGCAATTCCCGAAACCCCATTTGTATCCCACGAGAAATTGAATGCGACTCCGCAACAAAAAAAAACATGTCCCAGACAAAATTAAAATAAGAAAGCGACACCGCAAATACTCAAAGAAACTAACGAGCCCCGGGCAAAATAAATCCAGAAAAAGAAATCGCGACATGGCCAATCTCGAGGATTCCCCCTCGGTGGAGGAAAAATTAAGGTAAGGTATGGTACATGGTCTCTAGGACTTACTGGTTCCGCAGCGTCGAGGATCCGTGAGAGAGAGAGAATAAGAAGAAAAGGCCGGACCCCGTTGACGAAAACTCCACCAAGAAGTCGTCCTCCGGCACTGGTAGACAGAAAAAGGCAAGTCGGAAGGCCCAAGAAAGAGGTAGTCCTTAGACGTCCTCGAAGGTAAGCAGTCGGAAGCACAATCTCGTCGTTGCTCTCTCGCCGGATCCTCCCGAGCTCGCGAAACCGGCGAAATCCCCCAATTTTTCCAAAATCTGAAATTTGATTGGGTCGCGCACTCACGCGAGCTGCGCGCGCCTAATTTTCCTAACACTCTCTCCTCTCGCTCTCCGCGACGGTCGCTCGCGAAATTCAAATTTCACGTCGATAGGTTTCCGCCCGTCCTTATCAGCGGCTGGTGTGCCCTTGCTCGTGGTTCGCTCTGCTCACCGATCCTCCCGAAGCCTCGCCCGGCTTTCCCGGGAAACTGGGATCTCGCTGGCGGTAGAAGGTGCCGTCCATTCAGGCACGCTCTCGGTTGCCCTAGACCCACTTTTATGTTGCCACCGACAAATTTCCCGGGTCCGTAGCGTACTCTCCTGTATGGAGAACCCGTCGAGCCCGAGCTCAGGTAGTGGAGGGGAGGAGCTGGAAGTCGGAGTGCATCGCCATTTCGGCTTTCCGACGCCACTCCACGACTCCCGCTCCCACGCACTGGCGCACGCGTCGGATCTGTGAAAAAAATAAAGTTCTCCGGACGGAGCCCCGAGGTCTCGTTCCTCCGAGCAGGCAGTCAGGGGCGTAAATACACCCCCATGGTCGACACATACAGGGACCATGTAACGAGGCAAAATGTCACGTTACAATATATATAAATGTATATATAGATCACTTTGATGACCCGAATTTGTTTATAAAAAACTAAAATGTGCTTCATGCATCCGAGAAGGGCGCCAATGAGACCCAATATACCTTGTACTAGAGGTGCCCTATGTTTTATGTTCTAACCCTCTTGCCGAGAAACCTACGAAGTACCGAACGCCGTCTGCGAAAAAGGCGTTTTTAAAAATAATTCGGTCAATTTTGATCGTAGGAGGATCGCTTTTTTTTAAATTGTAGAGCTCTTCGAGCTTTACAATTCCGCCCCTCCGCACTCTTTGATATCTCCACTTTGAAATAGAAACAAAAATTGATTTATATGAGGTGGGCGAACGGAGACCGTCACCGAGATGACTTTTGGTCATTCGACTTATATTTCGGACTGTCATCAAAGTATGCGAATCGTATTAATATTTATATATACATATATATGTATAATTCAAGATCATTCGATCGCAGTGCCGTCTGCGGTATTGACAGTGATTTTCGTACTACCTCCAAAACACAAAGTGTATACTCCTGTATATACTCTAACCTCCGTGCATAACACATAAAAACGTCGTTGAGTCAGTTGAGTGCGACCAACATAAAAATAATTACGATGTTGTCAAATGTATTTCTCCATATCAAAAATTAAGAAAAATTATTCCTTTGCAATTCACACACATATTTTCAGTTCAAAATGAATAAATATGTAATTATACGCTGGAAAAATTCGAATTATATTATTATTTTTAACATGAACTAACGTGAAATAATATTGACGATATTTAAGATTTGGACGTTAGTATTGACGATAACACGTGAGTTAAGTTACGAACTAACGTACAATTCCAGTAATAATAAAAAACTAATTAAAATTTTTTAAAAGTATAACAATATAGAAAACATTTTCATTTTCAAAAACGCACCTGATTTTTCTGAATAATCATTTATCTATCGTCGCTAATTGGAAGTAAAAAAATTACTTGTCTATATTGTATATTTCACCTTAATAAATTTTATATTTTTCTAAAACCAAATTTATTATCCTTTACTATCAGCGTTTTTAAGAGCGACACTAAGAACGTTTCGGCGTGTTACATTTGTATGAGTTTGCGTGTTTTTAAATCACAAACTATAACGGAGCTTACAATTTTGTTATAGAATATTAAAGTTGCGCGAGTTGATAACACAACGAAATTGATAGAGTCCATCAAATTAAAACTCACACAAATGATAATAAGTTTATTAGATGAATGGTGTAGAATAGAGTGGTCTGTATTTTCAAAGAATGATACATTTTTGACAATATGACATTCGATTATATGATATGGCTTGATAGAACTTGATGAAGAGATTCTTTATTCTTACGATACGATTGGTCAGAAGAGATGGCTTGCCTAGTACGTCATATTGAGATTTGACACTCGCTCCATACGTAAGAGTATTCTATATGAAATATTTGAGAGAAACCGAAGAAAGTAAATGACATTGTTTTATGTATGATTGACCATATTTGGTATATAATGCGTGTGGTCCAGCGCTCGTGAGACGATTCAGCCCTGGAGGCTTCGACTCACTTCCTCCTTCTTGATCGATCCTTTCTTCTTCTCTTACTCTTTCTATCCCTTTCTTTCAGTTTCTCCACTCTGGCAACCAATATCGAGATTTCAGATAGCATTGTTCGCGGTGAATGTATATATGTACTATTAATTTGACTCGACGAATAAAACCCTCAGTTAGCCTTCTCTTCCGGGCTGACATTTTTAAAAACTCGGTTGAAAGCCGCCTTGCAACATATGAACCCTAAAAATATAAAAAATTTATCAGTTTGTTCGCGGTGACATGAAATTTTATACGGTTAGTATCAATGGAAGGATCGATTTCTCGGAACAACAATTGAACTGCTGTAAAATAGCAAGTGAGAGAGGGAAAGCAGACTCCGCAGAGGATTGCGGCGAGTGGCCGGGAGTGTATTCGGTAGCCGGGCCACATATCAATACAGGAAAACGTGAGCGAGCTAGAGGGCGGCTCTTCTCGCCACATGCCGGCCTTTAATCGACTTTGAATTCAATAAAGTCAACATGGCGGTATGAATATTAAATAGAGTATTTCAGCACGTAGCCCATATATTACAATTACGTTCGTCCGTGTGTATTTACGGACACGCATGAGCGAGAGGAAGCGTTTGTAAATTTATAAACGTATATTTAATTACTGTCAAACCACATTTCTCACCCCTTAACTACCTACATATTTCACGGATTCACATTGTTGCCAATTACACTCGCCCAGCTACAAGTGTAAACACGATAATGGGCTTTTCTCTCACTCTCTCTCATTCTCGTTGCATCGATATACCGAAATAAATCTGTATTAACCATTTTTACTATTATATGCTTTATCTATTTTATTATATTCTTGGTTACGCTCGATTAGTTTAATTATTTATTCAATTCGATATGGATGAAACGTATGATCGTCGCTTCATACGGATTAAAAAAATATCGAGGAAGAGCTGAAGCACCTGAGGCTGACTTTGATATTTCGTTTACGATCTTTGCGATAATTAAGAGTGACGTCATATTTTCCATGATTTCTGCGATATATGGCTTCAAATTTTTCTATTTACGGATGTATACTTGTATAGATTTTAAGTGTCATGCGTCCGTATAAAGTTTGTTCAAGATGTTTCTCTAAAGACTCCCGGGGGTTGATCACTTTTCACTTTACTATAACCATTTATTTACGTGCTTAGAGAATTACACGAGCTTTCTCTGTAAGTGTGTTTATTTTATGGCTTATACTTCTATACAACACTATAAAAACCGGTTTAAAAGACGAGTTTAAATGCGCTGCTTGTAACGAACCACCGTGTTCGCTTCACCACCAACATTCTAATCACGGGCGCAGCCCTTTTACCGGCGTGTGTCTGCGAGCTTCTTAATATTTGTTTCATTATTAATATAAATAGCTTATTGAACAAAAAATTCTTTCGATGAAATTCTTCCGACTGCAAAACAACACAAACTCGGCACAACTCAGTTGGTGCGTATATTTTAAAGAAAAATTATTATTTCGTCTTAAAGAAAAAGTATATTAATGTACTGTCAAAGTTTATTCTCTTTAAAGTTCATTTATTCTCAAACCTCTAGTAAAATTTACTGCAATTTTTGTTTTTTTTTGTTTATTAATTGATTTTCAAAATATCCAACACTAACTTATGTAGAAATTTCAGAATTTGGTCCTTTGAGATACGTGCGTACTATTTCTTCAAAAATATCCAACAAAGATTTTGATTTTTTTCGGGGTGATTTTCTTATACAGATAAAAAAAACCGCACGGCGGCCGACATCGTTCCTTCTTGACATGAATGATCTTTCTTTCGCCCATTATTACAATTAACAAAAACCTTTTCTTTTTCTTTCTTCTGAGTACCGGTGAAAAATGAACTTCGAGTAAAAAAGCATAAATTCGGCAAAAATAACAACTTATTTATCGGTTTCGGACTATTCGGATACCTGAAAGACTTTATCGCCGAAAATTTTTATTGAATTTTAAGTGCTCGATGTCACGCGAGTGCGAAAGTATACAGTTCAGCAGTTCCTTTAAATAATTTTTTTTTCAATATGACATGGATACCGTGTAAATGCAGATTTGAAGTTTTTTAATGCATTCGTATATGTTTAATCTTGCTCGTTTCTCGCCTTTGCATATTTATCCAATGTCGTTTGACATCGTTATTTAGCATTATTTTTCTCAGAGTGATGCACTTTTAATTCTAAGGTAGCGAGTGGCGTTTTGTCGCTAGCAATTAGCCACGTCACGAATCACGGCGTGGAATAACGCATGTAAACTCGATGTGAAGGAGAGAGAGAGAGAGAGAGAGAGAGGGAGAAGTATTTCGATTAGCGCCTCGTAGCCCCGTTGGGTATTATGATGACGTGTCGCACGCGCGCGTCGTCAGGAGAGCACGAAACCGCGACGAGGAAAAGTGGACGACGACGTCGCATTGCCAGGGGAAAAATGAAAATAAAAAGGAAGAATCACGATTCCCTTATCGCGTGTTTTACACGCTCGTTTCTTCGTAATCGCGGGGACACATGCACACACGTTTGGTTCACGCTCGGGCTTCGAGATGATCCACGCCGACGATAAGAGAAAAAAAAACAGAAAAGAGTTCGAAATCACTGTTTCACGCAAAATTAGTGTACGCGATTAAACGGAAGGCGTTACGATCGCTTGACCGCGACAAAAAGATATTTGCGTTTTATAAAATTTATCGCAATAGCATTCTTTCTCTTCTCGCCATCGCGCTTTCGATTTTTCACTTATTTCACCCTCTATTTTATTAATCACTGGATAAACCGCGTAAAAAATTATTTACCGTCCGTGCCATACAAGATTAATTTTTTAAAAAAATGCTCATATATAGTGCATGAAAATTCTATTGTTTTTATACTTATTGAGCAATAAATATTCAATTATCTTGTTTAATTAAAAAAATATATTCGATTCTCGTTTCAATTAATCCTGATAAATTCCTTCTCAATTTACGCTTGATTAATGATATATCGTTTCTTGTTTGCTGCGGACACGTCCTAATCTAAATTGTACGAGAATCATATAATCGTTTATCCGCCGTACAAAAATACGGATAAAAAAGTCTTTTCATTTGTTCTCTTTTTGAAAAGAATTTCTACTTCATTTTTTAAAGTTTTTTTGTTTTGTTTTCATTACTTGTTTCGCTGTTCTGCGAGTTATTTCCCCTCTTGACACCTCCTCGAGCGAAGAGACCACAGCAGGCCTCTTAGACAACAGAGTGCAGTAGGACCACACGCATCAAACTTCGAGAGTCCCATGCATACATAGACTTCTGTCCTGTACAAAGCTTCTTTTTTTTCTCCTTCCAATCTCGCCTCGACCCATCTTCGAAATTTCCAGAGTTCAAGTTTTCCCATTTGTCTTGATGAGTGTTTCAAATGTCACAATCGTTTTTCTTCCATACTGTAAAAAGTTTTTATTGCTTTTGGTCAGTAGTTTTCTGCTCTCATCATATTTTACATTTTTTATACTTCGATGAGCTAAAAAATAGGAAAAAATGTTGGATAGATTTCATTTTTCAGCTGCCCTCCTGGCTCATGCGTCCGGAAATTTCTGCGAGCATGTCGATCAGCAATCACGTGAGCTCTTCGTTGAGCACGTCATCGAAGGTACGAAGCGAAATGACAAAAGGTGAACAGGATTCTCCAATCGACTCTAGCAAGGTTCATGGACAAACGCCGACTATCTGTACGGTGAGTAATGACCGATTTTTTTTCTTTTTTTGATCTTCACATTTATCCCTCTACTGGGAGCGCGTCAGTATGTTGAAATGATTCAAACGCGTGTCCCTTTGATATAACGGATTAATGGTTCAGGAACTACCGTACAAAATTATTTCTTTTTTTTTCTCTCTTTCGCACTCACCTCTCTCTCTCCCTTTTGTTTTATTACTTCGCCACTTCGCGCTCCAAGAGAAAAATTTCTTGTCGCGATGTACGTTTTATCGCTGTAGCGTGTTCCCAGGTGACACTAAACTTCTGTCACGAACGCCAACGAATTGCCAGGCCTGTAAACTGCTCACGTTCGAATCCGAGTGTGCTCGGGGAAATGCTCAACCCCCTCCCTCCTCCCTCATAAAATGAATTTATTTTTTTACACAGAGTGTTCTCTGAACACAATGACGTTGAAAAGAGAGAGTTTATAGAATTACTTTGTAGTTTTTTTTATCAATCCAACCGTAATTTTGAAACAGAGGTCTATCATTGAGAAATATGATTTCGCGACTCGATCGATTCGTAGAGACTTTTGTAATAGAAAAAATGCTCTGATTGGCTCAGCAGATTTATATTCTATTTAAAATATGTCACAATTTCATAGAAATGCCACGAAAAAGATATTTGTTATTTGAGATAAAAATACTCTATTCTAATCTTCTTAAGAAAAAAAAACATCGAAATGAACCCGTAGCCAGTATTAACAGAGATTTAATGAGGTAATTAATCCAGAATTAGCATGATTTTGCTGCTAATTAAAAATTATAATTTAATGAATTAAATCGATAAATACTTAATTCCGTTTGACTTCGATCGTACTCATGTTTTTGGAATTGAAATTGATCCAACGCGTCCACAGCAACGTTTATGCTGCTGACCGTCTGAACTGTTTAATTAACCGTAGCAATTCGAAATGTCAGGAATTAAGTGACTCATGGCTGATTTTACGCTCGCTTTTTGCGTTTGTCATCACTATCCATTGCTTGGATTAAATTTAAAAAAATGTCTTATTTTTTCTTCTCTGAAAGCTCCGGGGTCACATTCCCCGTTATTTATCAGTATTTCTATGAATGTATTTACCGGTTATACACTATGTATAACAGTAAATAACATCAAGAAATAAATGTACATTATACGAGTATTTTTCTCAAAGAAACATCCGGTAGACTGGCCGGTATCCGTAAGGATCCGCGGGCTTGATGGTAAATACATACGTTGCTGCACAGAATGATAGCAAGTCATCAGCGGCTTAATGATGATGAACTGAATGCTGTCTTGACCATCAATTCTGTAGATTCTTGTGACGAATCTCGTGAATAGAGCGTAATTCTCATCGCGAGACATATCCAGGTTTGCAATCGTCGAGAGCATACGCCGAACTGAGTTTCATCCCTAAGAATAAAAAAAAGCAGCCCGCAGTAATTATAAAGATAAACTGAGAATTGACATTTGGCAAGGAAATATTTTCATTTATCGAACACTGTACGATACATTGAAAAAATCAGCACTTGAAAGTATTTTTTCCAATATTTATTGAATATGAATTTATCAATCATTTATTCTCATTTAAAGTTATACAGTATGTTTATATGTATACGATGAAAAATATGTCTGGCTGTGTAATTATATAAAAATCAGTATCAGGAGGGACTTATAAAGAGCGATGTGGCGCGCATATGGCGAGCTGTGATATATTGACTCCCGTTTTTTTTTAAATCAGCAGATTCGTTATTATAGTTGTGAGAAATGTAAGATGTGAAGTATTGTCGTGAACAGCTAGACAAGACAAGTAACCTCGTTATTAGTTGTTCGAGCTCGTAACTATAATAATGTTACACATATATTTACACGTATATCCTCGACAGGAAGAGACGCAGAAAAGTATAGAGGAAGAGCATACAAAAAATATGACGCTGACGATAAAAAAAAACTAATGAAATAAGAGTAAAAATCGATTTAACTCGAGCGAGTAGGACGATTCTCAGTGAATTAATGACGCCTCGGCACAACGGTGTCTCTCGGACAAAAAGGCTCGATCTATCAAATTGTCACTAAACCCTTTTTCTTTCATGCATTTTTCATTGCTATTTATAAGTATGCGTCTCTTTACGTCTTCGCAGCGTCTTCTACTTTCGTAATAAGCAATCTCCTCATTTGTGCCTTCGGGCAATTTATATATGCAGAATTAAGTTCACCGTTAGTGCTTCCTTTATTCCCCGTGCTCTTTTAAATCGATTCTTTTTTTTTTCTTCAACTCGCAACTTTGCCTAGGATACGGTTTTTTCATCATACCTCAATGATAATATTCTCGATTAATCGGTACCAGGTGTTTTTTGTCTTCATCAAAATCTCATTAAGGAAATATTTTTAAATGAATTTCAAGCTCGAAATATTGTCAAAGGAAATTTCGCAGTTTTGTTTAATGGACATGGAACGGTTCGACAGTTTTATCGGTTTTTCGCTCAAATTTTGGCTCGAGCATTTCTTCGTGTTCGGATCGTCACTTTACTGCCTTATGCTAACGAGGGGACAGACAAGGGGTCCGCTTACGATCGGACTGATTGTTATTTACGTCGTGAAACGACATTACCTCGCGTTCGAAAGTTTGAGGAGGATCCCGGGAAAGGAGAGCGATCTTTTAACGACGAGCTCCGCATCTCGGGATGAACCGACGACATTATTAAATCGAAAAGTCGTAATGGCTTACCTGAGAAGGCACAAACCGATAATAACTACCGAGGCGGAATTCGTACCCGAAAAAGAAAGAAATATCTTATAAATAATGAAAAATAATGGTCCTTCGGGGAAGCGTCAATTGATTTATATTTATTATATTTTATTCTTTTTTGCACCCCCTTGATATTCAAAGAACTAAAACGAATTGAGCTAACGTCGCATACTTTTTGTCTTCTAGTTATAATTACCTCTTCACGTTTTATTGTAGCAGCTCGCCTAATCTGTGTGGAGAAGAATCATTTTTCTTGCCAATCGATAATTAATTTCGTAAAATAAAAAAAATCGTTAGCGCTACGAGTTTCTCATTTTTTTTCTCAATAATCGACCATGGCAAGAAATTTGCGAGGATTGTAAGACGAGATGGTCTCCCAGCTGACGGAGATTCTTTCACGAATTGAATGTATTTTATCTTTGTCCTCTTCAGCTTCGCGCTCGAGGATTTTACAACCCTCGCGTGTGGTCTCGTCCCAAGAGTTAAGCGGAAAAAAGCGTTGGTACACTTCACTTTTGATCTTGAATGAGCAAAAAAATTGAGTGCTTTTCGTCAGATCTAAGTTTCTTGTATAAATAAACAAAAAAAAAGCGAACCATCAAACTCTTCTCTTTCCTTGTCTCAGAAACGCGGTGACATATATTTTTTGATATGTAATTTTTTTTTTCGTTAAAAGATATAGATAAAAAAGAGTTGAGGGTACGAGAGGCGATCATGGTCACACGGCTTTTCTCACTCATCTCGACATTTTTTCCTCATTCTCCGAGTGCGTAATTCCATGAAAATTACAAGGTGCGATCGAGGAAGCGAACGTTTCGTTTTTTCTCTCTCTCGCGCTTTTTTTCCTTCATCGACCGTTGATTGATATTATACAGCGCCGCGTTCATTTAAACGGAAGTCTTGTGTGACTCGCGTAACGGTATCGAACAAATTGTCACACGTGTCTTTTGAAGTTAATAACAGAAATAAATGGGCGAAGTGCTTACATCGAATAATGCCTTCGGGTGACGCCGTGGTACCGCGAATCGCGCGCGCGCGTCAAGATGATTATAGATTACGAAGCGAGAGATGCAATAGAAAGCACACAGAAGAACGAGTTTTATTCGCTTGGATGGCGCATCCGTTGAAGATTCTCCTGCATTTATTGTGCTTCTCGCGCGGTGTGAAAGTGGAGCATCAAGAATAATGTCCTATGTCCGGGACACGATCTTCATCTTCCTGACTGTGGGAATATACATTATTTTATTATTTGTGATCGATTCGTCCCAATATTTAAATAATATCGTATTATTATTGACAAGTGACAAGGCAAAGAAGAGTCACGGGGAGATGACCTTTTATCTTGGGTGTGCCAATCATGTGAAATAATAATATACATGTTAAGTGCAATAATAAGCGAGAAAAGGAAAAATAAGAGATCGGAGAAGAAGTGGGGAGAAGGAAGAGCGCGGAAAGAGAGGAGATCAACAGGAATTCTTTCGGCGAAAACATCTGCGCGCCCTTAATTATTTTACGGATTTAGTAGATCGTTATGGCTTGTAAAATTACTGCCAATTTCACGCCCCTAAAACTTATTTTATCCTCGAGTTAGCCTTCTCCCCTTATCGCAGTTCTCTCGGCTTCTCGCACGTGTACAATCATCGCGGATCCTTGTTCTGCACACTCTCTCCATATATCGTATAACTCATCCTCTGTTTCTTTTTTCACTTTCCTTTTCGCTCCTTCTTTCCGTCGAACTCAACTTTTCTCCATAGAGTGCATTCTTCGTGCTAAATTAATGGGCAGCTTGTTTATGGCTGCGCATCTCTTCGCCGCCGGACAACACGCAATCTCGTATTCCGTCGCGAATTTACGTAAAGTGGCATCCCCTCGGTACACGCACCACATGTACATACACACACACACACACAAACACACCGTTTTTCCCATTCTTCCACGTCCCTTTTCACACTGTCACGGGAAAGTTTGAAATATTTTATCTCGTCGCCTAAATTTGAAATTAAGCGCGTGAGCATACCGTCTTTATAATAGAGAGCGCTCGGGCTTGGTTAAGTAATTCGTAATTATCACGTGACAATATCGAGAGCTGTACGTTCGACTAAAAATTACTTACTCTTGTCATAGATCTTCATTGAGCTACACGAGACGTCAAAGAACTAATAAAGCTAATAATTATAATTAAATAATAATAATAATAATTAAATTATAATTATAATAATTATAATTAAATTATAATTATAATAATTATAATTAAATTACAATTATTAATTAATAAGGAAAGGGAGGAGGGGGGGGGGGAATGAGCGCTCTGAAATTTAGAAAACCTAAAAATATTTGGGGGCAAAATGGGCTCCTAAAATTTATAATGCACAAAGTGTTTAGAGGTAAAATGGGCCCTCTAGATTTTAAAAATCTATACACAAATATTTTATCGAGCAAAATGGGCTTCTAAAATTTTTGTCAAGTAGAGATGATTAAGGAATAATGAGAGTAATGGAATAAGGGGTAAACTAGATCGCGAGTTCAACAGCATTATTTTCCATAATTATTCCCCATAATTGCACGCATAGAACGCTTAAAAAGCGCTCAAGGTTGTGTGCTTTTCTCTCAATTTGACAAGGTCAAGCAATTTCTTAAAATTAAATTTATAACTGTTCTTAGTTAAAAGAGATAGAGAATAATTCATTGCAAAAATTCATAAAAAGAATGAACAATTTATTTAATTAAAACGTTAATTAAAATTACATCATTAGTTTCTACAAAGAGTTATAGAAATATAATTATTATTTATAATTATTTACAATAATCACAAGTGTATTTGCTGACTATTTTATTTTCAACTCCAGCACATGAATCATGGACTCAATTTTTGCACTTACCACATTGGATCCATGATTCCACAGATTCGAAAAACAGATTTCCGCAAAAAATACAAGCCGTATCATCTATACTGATTGCTCCATATTTTTAGTCGACACAGCAAATTAACACCAAATATTTGACAAGGGACTAAAAAAAGCGAATCGAGTGAAAAAAACTGAGGTTTCAAGCATTTTTTTTAAGGAACCCACTTTGCTCCCTCCCTTCCCTTAATATCCTCGAGCATCATTACAAGTTGTCAATTATATGTATATCGTCAAAGTTACTGTACAAATACTGTGGAAAATTTATTGTCAAATTTTTATAGTGAAACTTGTTAAAAGGACGCAAAGAACAAGAAGAATAAAACATCTACGCAAGTAAGTCGAAAGATTCATTATATATACTCATCTCGAGTCATGCCTTTCACGGTTTCCTTTGGGTCTTTCGTTTAAACCCGCTCTCTCATGCTCCAAAAAAATTAATTAATCAAATTTGTGGAAATAAAGTATATTTTTTCAGTTCTTACACTGATTGGCGCCCAGCATTAATAATATTTATAAAAATTAGAGCCCTGGCAGAAGTAGACCCAGGCCGCGCTAAGTGAAGGAAAAAGACGCCGTCTCAACACTCTACTCTAAATTTTCATTTATTTCTTTAAACACTTATTTGACAACTCGGCAATCATAATATAAAAGAGACAATACAGTCCTCCTTCCCTAAGGTTTACCACTGTAAGTTTCCGTGCCCCTTCAAAAGTAGGGAAATACTTTCCCCCACTTTAAGCGAAACATACAATCCGAACAATTTCTCGCTCTCTCTTTCTCTCTTTGAAGAGCAGGAGTGGGGGTACCTTCCTAAGTTTCCACAGAGCCCCGAGTTCGGAAACTTAGGGAGGGAGCACTGTATTCACTTCAAACTATGATTTATTTATATTTCCATTTCTTTAACCAATAGAAGTAGCAAATTCAATATGTACGTTTACGAGGTCTATCCTCACATATTCCATGGATACAAATCTAAAAGAAGCCATACATTGCACATACAATGAGTCAAATTTAAAAAAAATTTTAAATTTAATATTAATCTTACTTTTCCCGCTCCACAAAAGGCACCTTCTGGAGGGAATACGGACTCCTCAAGACATTGATTATTTTTTTCGCAGTAGATTTTGAGGCAAGCATTAAAACCATAACCAGGCTGAAACAAGTTTTATTTGATATTATTTCAATTGTACGCGTATAGTTGTTTCGCGTATTTTTGAAATTCTTTTAACGTGGAAGTGAATTTTTAGATAGTGTCTTTGAAATTGCATTCAATTGATGAATTTTTCTCCAGAACGTTCAACACTTGTAAATAAATCCAGACAAAAAATGTATTGGTTTAGCCGTTCATTACACCGGGCTACAAAGTAAAAAAAGTTATCTGTACTTTTGATCAGACCCCACTATCTTTACGTATTTTGGCGCGCTGAATCCGAATGTGCGGTTCGTTTTGTCTGTACATCGTGAAAATTTCGAGTAAATTGCGAAAAACCATAAAAAATGGCAAAAAAACTGTAGTTTTCATGATAAAAAAGTTTTTATCGAATTATAGGACATGTTTAATTTTTATGTATTTTGATCCCCTGAATCCGAATCTCAAACGTATTTAATCCGTACACTTTTTAAAATATATGTAAATTGCAAAAATCCCCAAAACATCTCTGAAAATTGCAAAAGTTTTTTTGGAGGTTTTTGCAATTTATTTATATTTTAAAGGGTGTGCGGATCAAATAGGCTTGAGTTTCGGATTCAGCGGATCAAAATACATCAAAATCATATACTTGATTTAGTTTCAGAACATTTTTTTTATCACAACAATAGCAATTTTTTACAATTTTTAGTTTTTCGCAATTTGCTTGAAATTTTTATGATATACGGACAAAACGGAACCCAGATTCGAATTCAGTGCACCAAAATACATAAAGATAGGGGGGTCTGGTCAAAAGTACAGACAACTTTTTTGTGGCCCTGTGTTAAATATTTATGAAATCATTAAAATCATATAATTTCTTAATTTTTTGGGAAATCACATACATATGAGGATTAAAAAATAGAAATATGAGTGAGCGTTTATATTTTTTAACATTGGAAATATAATGAAACTATTGATTTGTTTGCATTATTCTTTGTTACTTCAAAAATGTAACGGTCAATGGATGATCATTGTGTTTGTCAGTGGTCATATTGATGTATGAATGAAATCATTTATTATTATTTCAGATAGAATAATTTATTTTTTGTTCTTACTTGATAGCAGCTTGAGGTGTAATTCTTTTTTCGACACTGTTCATTTCGACTAAGCAGGTCACCAGGCAAAATCCTTGGCATTGGCAAAGCATTACTCGGTGTCGTAAAAGTGCACAGTAGCTTTTTCATACTAAACGAATGAAAAATGAAAGGCTTAGTTCAATGAAAAATAAATTAGATTTACTCAATTAAACATTATGAGATGATTAATAATCTACAGCTTACTTGAAAAATCTATCTATTTCTTTTACTGAACAAGAGGAAAAACTGTGAGAATAACGTGTGTAGGCCGGGCTCGGAGACATAATGTATCCAGCATTCCCGATACATGCATTCTGTTTTTCACCATCATGACTCATGTTGAATCTGTTAAAAATACAATTTCTTTTAGTCATGCAACCAAATATAAACTACATTAGAAGAAGTTTGATAATTTTCCTATTAGTGCGAATACAAAATTGCGTGCCGTACATTTTCTAATTATAAATAAATAACTATAAATTAATTTAAAAAACATACAAATGACCCAACTCGTGAGCTACAGTAAATACATGAGTAAAAGCTCCATCCTCGCTGGACAGTCCTACACTGTCAACTCGTTGGCTATTATAATAAATACGACACATCCCACCCATTGTGGCAACACCTAAAAAATATACTTTTTGAAATAAATGATTAAATATAAAAACTCATTAATATAAAATAAAAAAATTACCCCAAGCATCAATTTGAGTACCATTTATAGTTAAATCGTGGCTGCAAAAATCACAATATGATGGTATGATTTGAAGGAAATGCAGTTGGTTAGCCTTACCAAGTAAATAAAATTTTTTACCCAGTCAATATTATAATGGCATCGAAAGTGTCTGAAGGAAAAGTTCGCAGTTTTTGGAAGAAATAGTATTCTGCGGCTTCCCATGCACGATTAGCATTTACGAATTCTTTATCCATATTATTGTGTATGAACGGTAAGGCTGCTGATGACTGGGAAAATTAATTACCGATTCCATTAGTTTCTAAAAATATACTATTTAGAGATAGAATTGCGATCAAATTTACTCACTGTTCCGATAATAACTTGTGAGATCCGCAGTCGAATTGCAGGATATCGAAAATTTCGGTACGCCATGTCCACTCCATTCCAAAAAGCCAATAGATAAGCCAACATCTTATCAATATTTCTACCGTGTTTTCTAATTTAGTTAACGAAAAAACATATTTGGAACTTCTTCATATAGATAAAAAGTTTTTCCATTTAGCAACGTAATTTATCATTTTTATACAAAATTGCTTGACTCACTCAAAACATTCATTATCGACAACAACCATAATTTCAGGAAAAATTACAGTGTCTGCAATGCCATTAGGTTTATCTTGATTTGCAAACAAATCCGTTTGCGCAAGACCTGAATTGAACAATAGTATTTTACATGTTACATTTGAATAATAAATCATAGTTAAAGTTTAGTTGAAATTAATCTTTTTTTTTATTACGGGCCAAATGATCGCTGTCTCCTTTA
Organism: Cremastinae sp. A BG-2022a; assembly: GCA_030522545.1. NCBI lineage: Eukaryota > Metazoa > Arthropoda > Insecta > Hymenoptera > Ichneumonidae > Cremastinae sp. A BG-2022a. Next base: position 1,512 of record JAPYYW010002358.1, on the reverse strand, counting down.
TAAACAACGTGGTAGGCTGAATGTTCCAATAATTTTGAGTTGTTGCCTGGATTTTTTATTCTCAGATCTTCGAGAATCGAATCGGGAAGTGACCTCACAATCAAATTGTTGGATGCTATGTAACCATTCTAAAATCATTCATTCCCTTTTATTCTATAAATAATAAAAATTATGTATTCATTACACTGATGTACCATTAAGTACTGTCCATTCGTATCTCTTTTAACAATCAAAGAAGTTTTTGTCTCAGGATTTGCCCAAAGTTCTCCGATACGTCGCATTGCCTGCAAATAAGTATAAATATTTGAATTGAGATGAATTCAACAAGTCCACATTTGTGCTATAGTTTTTAATATTTACATTTGGCAAACGTCTAAAATTAGGACCATAGGTAGGATGATAAAATGCCTCGTAAACGGGAGTATTTTCAGTTGCCAATTCTCCATAGTCGGCATATACATACGCTTCTATATTTCGACCAAAAGCTTCGACTATTAATTTTTGTGGTGAGCTTACATCTCGTTTTTCTCGATGTGGGACACGAATTTGTACGACATCATAATTTGGTACTGGAATGATAAAAATTATTTTAATTACCGTCTACATAGACAACCTTTGATTTTTTCGTACCTAAATCGTGATGAGATTTGTGAAACACCTCTGCTATCTGTTGAAGTGTCATTCTTTTGTGTATCTAAAAAATACATTTTAATGAATTAAAAGTGATAAAAAAGAAAAATAATTGAAAAATAATAATTCTGAAGATATAGTGTATACTCTTTCATCTAGTGCCGATGAAACGGCGACCAGATACAAAATACCACCGATAGTAAACATTTTCGTGCTAATCGTTTACGTCGATTGATGTGGAAACCTCGATAAGCTGTGCCATTTTATACTGTTAGTAATGTCGAATTTTATCCGGTAGAAATATAAATTTTATTTTCCAATTGCGTCATATGAATTATTCGCTTTCAGTTTCGCCATTTCGATGATAATTTTTAAAAATACGATTTTGGAATTTCATATATACCTACTGGTAAAATCGAATAACGTGTATGAATTATGTTTATTTTAGACAGCTTATCATTTACCGAGCAAACGATGACACAAGGAGAGTAAAATATGTCGATAAACTTCGTAATCATATTTTATTAAGGTGGATGTACCACGTGACACAAAACGCGATTTGCTCAAACATGCAAACTATTGATATTTCGTCAAAATCCAAAGATCAGCCCATTTTTGCCATTAACCTGCGCGGGCTAAAAAATATTATTCTCATTGGCAAAGAATTAAAGAAGTTTGAACCAATTGCGTTTTCCAACTGCCTGGGATCTGCGGCATCGTCTTAAGGTAGTTCTATCAGTACAGTTAAAACAAAAGTTTATCAAGAAAAGTTGTTGGTAATTATTTCAAAAACAACATACTCAAAATTCAAGGTCATCCAAGGTCACCTGTACTTGTTACGTATGTATGAAAATTTAAAAAATCGTAATCTTAGGATATTTT
>JAPYYW010002356.1:0-21175 GCA_030522545.1 Cremastinae sp. A BG-2022a | reverse complement strand
TACGTGTAATGGCTATCCGCCTAAAGTTGCGCCTAAATGCCACAGAGCGGCGCGCCAATCGACTCAAGACGATACTTACCTAGCGTATAAAGAAGATGCGTGCCCGCTCGGATGCTGAATTCCTCCAAAAGACTTCGTTCTTACCGTCTCGCGACCTCGCCTCTCATCGTGAATAACATTCCGATCATTCTTATTATTCTCGCGGTGTAAAAAAAAATTCTGCCAACGATCAAGAGTGATTTTTCTATAATAAAAGTAAAAAAACAATAATAAACAAGTCAACGAGAAAAGAATAATTTTATGAGTGAAAAAGTACCATGAAATCGAAAAATTTGTCGCTTTTGGGAAAAATCTGCAAGTGTTACAAGAAAGAAAAATCCCTTTCCGGAAATACCGACGACGAGGATGATTTTCTCGAGACGTCAGTGACCGTGATGCCACAGGTTGTAAAACACACACTAATACGCTTGGAATTTTTTGTATGCATATTTTGAAATATTTGTTTTTTTCATTGCCCAAAAATTGCATGCGGATTCAACGAATCGTGCACTGAAGAAAATTCATTATGACATTTACAATACCAACGACAATCTGTTTATTTGAGAATTAAGTATATAACCAAATATTTTGGAATAAATATATTTTATTGGAATTTAAAAATATTGGAATCAATTATATTTCTGAAAATTAAACTGGTAATGGCAACGATTTAAAAAATACATGTAATTCCATAAAAACTGTATGGAGTATATAGTTATTATTTTACGCTTGCAAATGCCATTGAAATATTTATCTTCATAAACCATACGAAAATAAACTCGAACTTCTTTCTACGATTCCCAAGTGTGGTGCAAAAAACTTTTTTACTATACATATACAAAGTTACAGGAGATGTGAGATAAAATTTCAAAGTTTGTCTTCTATATAAAATAAAGGTAAAATGAGTGTAAACTTTTTTCAGACAGATTCTATTTTATAAAAATTATCTATGTTTATTATAAAAATGAGTAAAAAATTTGTAAATTAATTTTTGGAGGACCTGCTGTTTTTTCTTGCTATTTTTGTAAAGTAATTCAGTCATTAAGTCCAATCGAATTTTTAATCAATAAAAATTTTATTTTACGTAAGCGAATACTTTATTGATTTATTTTCAAAGTTTTATAAAAATGATTGACTTTTTCATTTTGCAACCAAAATTCTTTTGGTCTTTTTTGTTACACATTAGACAGATATTTAGAATGGAAGATTTCTCATTTAACTCACACATTATGTCGAGACATAAAAACATCTGAAATTATTTGTGATTTGGTTCTTACGATTGTCTATAAAAACCACAAGACATTTGAAAGTATATATCTTTTCGAGAATATGAATTATTTTCAAAATAAAAGATACAAAAATAAATTATTTTAATATAATATTATATAATTTCGTAGATCTTATTTCTAACCAACGTTCTTTTTTTCATCATTTCTCCCCGTTAACATTTCTAACTTGAGAAATATGGCGATTTCAGAATTTTCTCGTTAAAAAATAATTTTTAAACTCAACCATAACGAGACGACTAAATCGTTTATTGTCAAATATTTATGTGACTCTTGCATACGCATCTCTCGGAGAGCCAAAACGAATTTTAGTACGCACCAGCGGTGATAGTAAAAACTTATCATCAAATATTTGAGCAACTTGTTAACCTTTGGAGTTCAGAAGGTTTGTTGCAAAGGTCAGGACACTCAGTTTATCTCGAGAGACTCGGAGAGTTTTCTATGTACAATAGAGTAAAATTCGATGAAAAATTTATTGAAGCAGCCAGCGTTGAATCGCGCTTGTATAGAAAATATTTCAAAAAAAGGAGGCGAAGAATTTGAAGAATTGCTATAAAAGCGAAAGAGAGAGAGAGAGAGAAAGAAGAGCGAACAACGGTTCGGAATAATTTTCCGAGAAGAAATTCTGAAGATTCCCACGATGTGAAAACTCCCACGCGCGTGAAAGTAGGAAGGAAGCGAGCGAGGACGCGATCATTCATTTGTTATAACACACGACGTTTGCTCTGGCTGTTGTGTCGTTTTATGACCGATGAGGGGAGGGGATGAGGAATCGATAATCGACAGGTCGAGTGTAAGCCGGATAATGGGAATATTATTGCGGCCGAGCATGGATCAAATCCAGCGATAAAAGTCGACGCGAGCGCGCTAATAGCCGCGCGGTTGTTAATCGGCGGAAAGTTCGTTGCACGTTGCGTCGAAGATCAGGGTCACTCGGGCCAGCGCGAATATGGATCATGGCCATTTTCCAGGCGAGAATCTGGTAATTCTTTTCACCTCCACTTATTCCTCCCATCTTTTTTTTTTTAGATTTTCTTCGATCGTCGAAAAATGTCTCCCTCTTATTTTCGCGTCATATTGACGTGACGAGAACGCACGCAATCGCGCTGTGTCCTAATTCAATCGAATTAATATTAACGCGACGAAGGTCGAGGTTAGATGTCAGCGATTCGATTCGAACGCTCGATCGTGGAAAACATTGACTCGTGCACGATTAAATCCTCTTTTTCGCACCAGAGCTCAACTTTTGCTCGTTATTCAATGATATTTACACAAAAGATGACATTTTTCGATCAAAGACGTTTCGATCAATTTTTTTTCAATGAATTTTTTTGTTTTTTTTCATACTTGTCCCGGGCACACCGAGAGAAATCGCGATATTAAATTTTACCATAGAGTGACAACTATATACTAATGACGATTAAGTATATTTTTATAAAGTTTAACGTAATACATTCAAGATAGAATCTAAATAATATGTAATTATTTCAATAATATAATCGGTATAGTTGTCACTTTTGTATAATTATATCTACTATACTTTTCTCTCAGTGTATAATCCAGTGATTTTTTCGAATTTACTCGAAATGTTATTTGAAGGCAGTTCTATAGTTTTATCGTTTATTTTTTGTTAAAAATTGGTACTATCGTTCTTTGATACGATACATTGAGAAAAATCACGGTAATAAATTTTACTGTAGAGTGACAACTAGGCTGCTTATTTTAAGATTAAATAATTAATTTAAATCAATGTTAGGCCTGAATTAAAAATACATTGAAATCTAATGCTATGTTTAGAAAATATTTGCAATAGAATCTAATAATGTATTTAGGTTTATGATTAAAAATATAGCTATCACTTTATAGTAATATTTATCATATTTTTCTTTCAGTGTACGCATATATGTATCAAATTTTAAGAGGTTTTACCACGTAGAAATCAAGATATTTATTGTTAAAAATCCCTATTTTCAGTACTCTCCCATATAAGAGCCCATGTTAAATATTGTGATTTTCAATCCTAAATATCTTCAATTCTATAGAGTGAATCTTCTTAAAACTTAATTCTTTATTAATTCTTTATTGCACTTCAAAAAAGCTTTATTTAATTTTTAATAATTTTCGCACATGCATAGTAAATACAAACTGCAGCTATAGAACTACCTTAATAAAACGAAAAATTAAATTTTTCCTATTGAACATGCTATTTCATTTTTGTATTTTAATACATTTTGGTGTATATGATTAAATCACTTTTTTGAATTGGAACTCGATTGAATTTCGAAAAATTGGAAAAAAAATGTAGAAAATAGCAAAAATTTGTGGGAACACACATATTGAGAATTTGGTTGCTTCCAGCCGCTGCAGATCATTGTCCGAAGACCTTGCTGTCGAAGACAAAACAAAGACGAGATGTGCGCACCCCCTGTATCATCCAAGGCAATTATTGTTTCACTTTCAATTCTTATCGATCATTAAATAGATGATAATTGAAGAAACAATTTTGCATTTTTTTAAAATTAAATTTCGATCGATACCAAAATGTCTATTAAAAATTTAAGCAAGTGTCAATAATGCAAACATTTCGACGAAATATTAAACACGAGATATGTTAAAGTGGAAATCAAATATTACGTAAATTCATTGTTTTCTGGAGTAAAAAGGGTACATTTATAAACATTAAAAATGACTTCATATTATTTCTTTAATAAATAGTAAATGTTGGGAAATATAATCCAAAATTCATTTAAGTTCATTTAAAGCAAAATATACTAACATTTTTAAAAAATATAAAGTTTTCATTACAGATTTTCAGAATGTTCAATTTTATACTATATATTTATACCAGTTTATATTACTCTAAAAAAATGATTATTAATAAGAAACAAAAAAATGACCCTGGCAGGCTAGACCGTTCATAGTCGCGCAACACACGTTTTTATTGTGAAGTTGTAAATCCGCCACTTTTAATACTTCAAGACTAACAAATTTTTATAAAATTCACTATAATATACATAGCAATGATGAGCATTTAAATTTTTTATAATTTTCATTCCGAATATGGTTTTAAAAGAAATTGAAAAATGAATAAATTCGGACCGAAATGAAAATATAATAAAAATATATAAAAAATATGAAAAAAACAGCTTGTTCCTTGTTGCATGGAGAATATAAAAAAATATGACGTTGAAAGCCGGATATCGAGACGAGAAAAAATTTTGTTGACAATTTGTGCCAATGATTTTTCATTTTCCAATCGGCACCGTTTTGTTCGGAATCAGTTACACGTAATCTTGTCGTAGGGGCACGACGTCCTCGCTGCTTGGTATTGACCTAGCGAGGTGCGCTTGCGCTCGTCCCTGCAGAGTAAAAGGGAAAGCGCCGGCGAGTATTTAAGACTATATACCTGATGCCTTCTCTCGTTCCTCTTACCGTTACTCCATCTCCACTTCCACTTTATCCTTTCTCTCTTTTCCATCCTATCTCTCCAAAAACACGTTATATACCTCAACTAAGAAAAAATATTGGTTGAGTCAAATAAATATACTATATTGAGTCAAACACATACATTTCTTGAGGCCTTTTTTGTTATGAGGATGTCTAACGTAAAAAAAAACAATGATTCGATCAAATTTGTTGTTTTATGCAACTTTTGTGCACCATAATAAACCACGATTACTTCACAAAATAATAAAACGTGAAAATTCTTAAGTACATGCTGTGCAGTAATTTACATACATGCTGTACAACATCCATGTTGTCAGTGAATTTTTATAATGATGAGCGACAACGCGGCCGCTTTTTTGACATGTTTGAATTGATATTTTGCTGTTCTTCTAGACGCACATTTCATACAACTTCGCATAATGCTTTCTATTCCGATTAATTGATTAGAGGTTTCATCCCTTTATTTAATATAGGATACATCCGTGAATTTGTTTAAAAGTATTTTCAAACGATGTAAATGAAAAACACTAAACTATTAACTTTTCGTATGATTGAAAATTACTCGAACTGACACTCAATTGAACTTATCGAATTATTTATACGAAATATTTTTCGGTAACGAACTACCTCTGGCGAGACCCGTGACGTCTTACCCCAACACTTTATACCGGTTTAATAATGATTCCAAATTCAGTCGAAAATCCAAACAATCAAGATCGTGTTCGGTTTTTCACTTGACCTCGACGAATAATCACCGTAGATAAACAATAGTCGAGGTATTCTCGGAAATTTGGAATTTATTTTCCACGTTACGCTCGACGAATTTTCTCTCTTTTTTTCATGTTTATATAATCCCCGAACTAATCAGGTATATTTGTCCAGATACATTTGATATAAGTCATACAAAATTGTGTTGCAAGTTTTTTTCACATGAGCTGCACTGAAAAAAATTTTTGTAAAATTTCGTTGATTCAACAAAATGTTGGTTTAATCAACTGAAATTTTATTGATTCAACCAACATTTTTTCTCAGTGTGGGAAAATTTAGCACGTTCGAGGATCTCTAGCCTGATTTTTCGAGAATCGAAAATAGTAAAATTTCAAAATTTCAAGTGGTGATACCTTTTCATGTCCTCGACGGTATCGACTTCATAATAGGTAATTCCTGATAATTTTTGCAAGACGAAATGAATAGTTATACATGGTATACTTTTTTTATTTTATAAAAAAAGTTTTCAGAAACATTATTTGTTCTGATAAATTTTAATTGCATGGATACACTGTTAGATTAACGAAATTACACAAATCTCTGAAACAACCATGTATAATAAAATTAAATAAATATTTAGTTGAATAAACTAATATTTTATACAGTTTCGATTACATTTTTTATTCTGATGATATAGAGATATTTTAATATTAACAAAAAGTAAAGTTTTTTTTGTATCGTGACATCTTTCGGAAATTCTGGAGATACTTTATGTAAAATATAATAATTTTGATTATAAAAGTAATTAGGTTGATCACAAAAATAATTAGAATTCTTACTACAATTCGTGCGTATATTGTTTACGAATATGCGATGACAAAGCAAAGGCACTGAGCATGGACAAATACAGATGAGCAACGCGTTGACTAATCTCAAATTTCGACAAACCGTTATCGGAGTCGAAATTGAACACAATCCCAGCAAAAAGTCAATTCTTCATAGTAAAATTCGTAAAAACCAGACTGGCTCTTGCTAAAATGTTGCCAATTTTTTAAGTCTTATTTTAACAATTAATCGACAACTTGAGCATATTTTAACAATTATTTGATCATTCTTTATTGTTTAAATAATTAAAAAAATTTTAGTAAAACTATAAGAAAAATTTCAAAAGAATCTCATATTAAAAAATTTGTATTCAGTGGAAATTTACGAATTCTCCATGAGAAGCAGTGTTAAGGTAGGAGTCGCATGACAGTATATTCAAAAGTTTAGCTGTACATGTTAACTAAATGTTGAATCATCACTTGAATTTTTTTGAGACAGAAATTTTTCAAAATTTCTACTGACTTTCTTTGACGTCGTACTAACATGTATGCTACATTTTATGAAGCTTCACCATCGTGTAATCGAGATATTAATTGTTGAAAATCGTCGCATTTTTGATCTCTTATAAGAGCCCATGTTAAAAGTGACAATTTTTAAAAATAAATATATTGATAACCACATGGTGAAGCCTCTTTAAATTTTGCATTTCTACATGACCTCAAAGAAGATTTGTGCAAATTTTTAACAAATTCTGTCTCAAACGATTTTACACAACTGCTCCAACCTTAAATCTCAGCTACGTTTGAATTTTTTTCATATGTTTAAGAATGAAATACCCGAAGTTTATCAAATTTTCATAATTTAAAAAATATCGCTTATCCATCCGGTATAATCGCCCAGTGTGCAAATCGACGAACAAGTTCGGAGAATGGAAAAAAGCAATGAGAGAGAAAAAAGAGAAAGACGAGAAAGGCATCAGACGTGTGTCAACGATTGGCCAAATTCTCAATATCGAGTTTGTTCGTCGTTAACCGGATTGGCCAGTCTGTGTAGCGAACACTTTAGAATTTTACTCGTTCTCGTCTCAACGTATTCGTGGCTCTGCTCGAAGCACGCGGCTTCCCGTCGTCACAAGCGGAAATTTACTAATAGTCGCAATTACATCTACGTTCGAGTCGACACGTCGGAATATTCGGCACGAGCTTACGCGTCGACGGAGAAAAATTTTTCTAATCGTTTTCCGATTCTCTTTCCGAACGCCGATGCTTTTTTTTCTCTTTCTTCTTCTATTTGAAAATCTGACTGACAACTGTAAATTCTTATAGTTGTCAGTTATCTTGAAATTTTCGGTTTCTACATTCGGTAAATTAATTTTTACTTTTAAGTACAGGCAATATGAGATACCCAACTGTCCAACCATATGTGAGTTTATCTTTTTATTTTTATCGACTTTACACAGAAAGAATTTTATTTGACAAATATTTACTCCGTCTTTGTAGTAACGCGATAAAAGTTGGAGCAAATTTTTGAAAATATATAAACTGTATGGCGTGCACGGCACAATTTATCGTGATGGAAACAATTCGATTATTTTAACTATAGCAGATATTAATTTTTTCAATACAGATGAGGTGAAAATATGACTGTATGATATACATCGATATCTCCAAAGAGATAATTTTATACGAAAAATTACTGCATTTTTTCGAATTATGGTAACGGTTTGAAAATTTTTAGAATTTTTTTATACAAAATAAAAACCTAATGTGTATTTAATTCTAATTATTTTACACTACGTAAATAGAGTAGTTTATTTGTTATATTTATGTATATATCAACATATCTCTTCGCACTGTTAAAATTGTATCTTACTCGTCGTATCCAATAAAATAATTTAGAAGTTTTCGAAAAATTTTCTATTCAAAGTGCTCAAAAACTTTCGAGGCTTCATTAGTTAGAAAATTCTCCTTTCTCCTCACAGAGAACGAATTTTTATCATGGTACAATGAACCCCTCTGTGGTCTATTTTTCATACGATAGATTTTCGATTTTTGGAATCTCATTCACCTTGCATAAATTATCGGAAACACGAAATTCTATCAACAAAAAATCTTGTTTTATCGTCAGCTGCAAAGCTCAATCGAATTAATTTTTTCATATCAGGAAAACAGTATTCCTGAGGAAATTCCACTCTGACCTAATGAAAAATAAAAAATTTTTTTTAAAAATGAAAACAACTACGAGTTAATGATCGCCGATAAACTTAAAGCATCTTTGAGGGGATTTCCGGGTCTGATAGCTGATGTGAAAGTGTAATAAAAAATGATAAAATCGAAGTAAAAAAACTGGTGGCATCAACCCGCTGAACTATTGAGAAACATATCGAGGTCGTCAAGAAGATAGATAAAGAATTTTTTGTCTTTTGAATCTTTTCTGGTCCCTCGATTTGATCTCAAACTTATAAATTAACTATTTCCTAATGCTCTCTCGGACGAGATGTAATTACAAAATTACGAGATGTAATTACGAATTTTAAAATTCGTTCTGCACTTTTCATATACAACATAAATAAGCACGCTTTACAACAACGAGATAAAAATGACATAAAAAAAACTAACTGTCGGTAACTGAGTACGAACTTCAGAAGAAAAACTTCTTCAATGTCATTGAAAATTTATATGTATCTGTAACATGAATAAAATGATAAAATATATAACATAGCTGCTGACCGATCATCCATGATCGCTGGTCTTGCATTAATCTCTGATTCAATTTGATCTTAAAAACCATATGACAAACACCAAGAAGCATGATAGTTGGGTAACCAAAGATTGATAGCATATAGTCTGTTTCAAAAGTTTTTTTTTTTTCAATAAAATCGCATGAAATATTTTTCCCATGCAAAGAGGTGTACTTTTCATAACATAGAACTATTGGAACAAGTTCGCTCAACCCTACAGACAGGGTTAATTTTGCTGTCCATGAATAATTAAAAATATCAAAATAGTTGACTCAATTTGCCCCTACAGTTCATAAAGTTTAAATCTTCTGAATCTTATTTTTAAAACACAAATATCAATCACTGTATAACTATAATCATAACGATTATCCATCAGATTTGTTGTATGTTAATTTTTTTAATTGCAGTGCAGTTAGATTTGCTTTTTCTTGTCACCGGAGCGTATATTCGCGTTTCAGATTCATTCTGGTTGCACCTAAGACCGCGCGTATAATTACTCCAAGGCCTTGAACTATTCTCAAACTTAGGCGCGCATTGTAAGAAGTGCGAGGGCTCGCGGGGTGGGATTGACAAAACCGCGTGAGTGCGCGTCGTTTATCTCCCGATTCGTATATATACAGATAAAATCTATTACTATAGGAGAGAGTCGATATCAATTTAGTATATTATATAAACATTGAATCATAATTTTCAAGAAAGATCCCTCCATGATATGCATAAAATAAAAAAAGAAATGATTCTCTCTATAAAATTTCAATGAAAGGCACAATTTTTGTATTTTTTTAGTGAATGGTACTGAAAATTTCGTTGAGAATGTATAAGCAGTATAGTATCAAATAGTGTATTGTGATACAAGTGCGAAAAATGAATGAATGCCGAATGGCATGAAGTTGAGTATTCCCCAAAAAGTTATGGCGGATTAACACAAGCAGAAGTGAGACAGTGCGAGTGCCTTCTTTGACAGCAAAACATGCGTGTGCAAAATTTAAAGAGGCTTTACCGCGTGGTAATCGAGATATGTATTTATTTTTAAAAATCGATACTTTTAACCTCTAATGAGAGATTTAAAAATGCGACGATTTTCAACAATTAATATCTTGATTACTAGATAGTAAAGCTTCGTGAAATTTGACATACTTTTCAATATATCATCAAAAACGATTTGTGCAAATTTTTTAAGACATTCTGTTTTAATCGCTGCTGACTAGTCAAAAATCATATGTAGCTAATTAACGTAATTTACGAAAAAGTATAGAGATCATTATAAAAAATAGAAAGGAATAAGGAAATTTATGTATCGTCAACAAAATTGAAATTTTTATTTACCAGTAATTGCAACATCAAAAACTAATTATTAACGATTTGAGTAATATAACCTCAATGTTTTAAAATGTCACGTAATCGAAAAAGTATACGTTGCTTTATTCCAAGTAAAAAAAAAAGAAATTTGCAGAAATTTTTTTTGAGCTAACCAAGATAGGAAGGTGTGCACAATCATCGAACAAAATTGATAAAGAAAGCTTGAAGATGCACAGAAAATATGAGTGTAAACAGTGGGCACGTTTGAATTCGGCGGTTGTACGCGACAGTTCAAATATGATGAAATACCAAGATATCCGTTAAATATTCGAGCAAATGTTCATGTTTAACAACGATTTTCTTAAAAAATAGAACGATAACCCCACTTTTCTTCAAAATGATAAGATTCGTAGAAATATACTTTATTTTAGTTCCATTTTTCGCAAAAATCTTACGATTCACTATAAATAGAGATGTTAAAGTGAGCGGAAGTATAGAATTATCGTATCACCGATATGCTTTGATCACGAAAATGATCAATTTTTGATAATTTCTCAGAAATTTAGTCGATAACCTACCCTGAAATTTTGCCAGAAGCTTATCATTTATAAGAACTAAAGCCTCTAATTTTTTATAATAAATCTGACGAATTGTTCAAAACGATATGACTACCTTAAAACCAGTATCGTTATCGAGCTGCAAAAGCCTATAACATCTTTTCGGAGACATAAAAGTAACCAATACGAGTCAGGTGCGAGTTTGTCGCTTCGGCTCTCCCACGCGACGACTTTCTTTGAGAAAAAAGAGTTCTCTTCAAAATTCTATATATATCTTGGAAAGTCAATAATCATCGGGCCACCTTGAATAGCCTCGTAGACGAGTGAAAGGGAAATTCAGACGTTGATACTCTCCATAATCGTTCGCATCGATGTTAGGGTAGAAGTCGCGTGACAGTCTATTCAAAATTTTGGCTGTATATACGTGTTAACTAAATGTTGAATCATCACTTGAATTTTTTTGAGACAGAATTTTTTCAAAATTTATACAGATCTTTCTTGATATTATATTAAAATGTGTGCAAAATTTAAAGAGGCTTCACCATGTGGTTATCGAAATATTTATTTCAAAAAATTGCCACTTTTAACGTAGGCTCTTATATGAGAGATCCAAAAATGTGACGATTTTCAACAATTGAAAATCTCGATTACTAGATGGTGAGGCTTCATAAAATTTGGCATACATTTTGACATAATCTCAAAGAAGATTTGTGCAAATTTTTAAAAAATTTTGTCTCAGACGATTTTACACGACTCCTACAAAGCGAAGAGATGAAACAGAGATTACAAATAAAGTTGGTCGACCGGTCGTCGGTTAAAGTATTGTCTACACTCTTTTCCTTTAGCATTTTTATTTTAAAACGAACATGTGAGAATAGGCATGTGCATAACGCTCATCTGTGTTCAGTTCCTGAGAATGTTACGTAAGCGAGGAGTCGTCGCGAGCATCCAACTCGTAGACGACTGGTAACTCGACACGATCGAGTGCGTGTTTTTCTTTCTGTCTCCTCGCTTGTACGCGAGTGCATAACGAAATGACGCATCTCCGAGCGTTTGCTATGCAATCGAGCATATACTGTGAAAAAAGTATGAAAGATCTTCACAACATAAAAGTTACAATAATTATACATACAATGACAAATAAAATTCCAAATAATTTCGAGAATAGGTCAATCATTTTTTCCATGACACTGTAAAATTTTGAAATTTCAAAATTGGACACCTAGCGCGACTCTTTCAGAAAATTGATTTTACTTTTCATTGCAATTTATGATAATCTATATTTATAAAATCTATATCTATATAATCTACAAAATATCAAGTATTAATATATAATAGTAAAATCTACATTGTTATCTTTCAAATGCATTTATTCCGAAACAACACTTTTCAAGTTAGCTGCAGTTTTAACTCGAATACAAATCATCCGATCATTTTTTTTGTTTTGTTCAAAACACTACCATTTTGTAGAATTTTAATTTTTCTTCTTCATTTTGCGTCATTTTACAAAGTAATTTTAGTACCTTTCAATTTAAAATGATGGTAAAAACGTATCATGAATCAATAGTATGTTCTATAAATAAATAAAAGAATTCAAAGCAAAACTATTTTCTTTCATCGAATTCCGGAAAATGACTATCTTGGCCAGTCAAACTAGGTATTCCCCTTAAATGAATCATACTGATTATAGAGTAGCAAACTAGTTTCATATATAATTATACTGAGAAAAAAAAGGTGGAACTCTCACTATATATAAAAGTGATAACAACACTGATTATTATAGAACTTTATATATTTTATTTAAATCTTTGTTATTAAAAAAAGACGAAGCGTTTTTATTAAAGGATAGAAGTTTATGAATTTTTAAAAATAATATAAAAATCCCAAAATAAACATGATTACACTATTTTTATTAAATTTTCTTTAATCCTGTTCGACTTTGAGAGTGCCAAATATTTTCTCATGCGCACTGTTCTACGACAAAACATAGTCAAAACAAAACTAGACGGTAGATCGTAATCATTTTTTTCATAACTTCTTTAGACGATTTTTAATCATTGTACAACTTTTTAAAATTTTATTAGATACCGTTTTTAAGTTATATTTATTCGATTAATTTTGTTGCGACAATTATATAACATATTGCATGTATTGGATTCGAGAAATCTCTAAACTTTAACTTTACATATTTATCTCAAAAACTAAATCATAAAATTCCATTTTATCGACTTTTTTTGTAATGGATTTGTTTTATTTTTCTGAAAAACGTATGATTTTTTCAGAATTTTCTTACATAATATATTTTTTAATATTATATTATTAAAATACATAAAGTTCTAAGATAATTGAAGTCGTTGTCACTTTATGGTGATACCTACTAACATAATTTTTTTTCAGTCATCATCTAAATATATGACAGGATGCATACAGTTAAAATTATCTCCCAGAGTCAAAGACTGCCGGTGACTTCAAGTTTAGAATTTTTCTCAAATTCTGATAAAATCGTCTTCCTACTCTTATAAAATTCTATTTCGGGATGCACGTGCTCTCTCGCTTCTTTGACGTCTCCATTGTTGTGAGATAGGTGCTACGTGTGATTCATGATTCTCTATATATAAAAGAAAGATTAGAAAAAATATTCGTTATATACGTAGGCGTTTCAACGATTACTTCGAATAATCAAATTTTGATCACGGAGAGAATTTTTAAAGAAGATTTTGTACGTTTCTGTAACAGCTTGAAAATTTCGATGATTTTTCATGAAAAACTTCATCATTTTAATCACAAAATGATCAAAAAAATATCAAAGATTTAAAAAATTTCTAAGCTGTACAAAACAAAGTATAGTATCCTTTTTGTATACAAATTATCTCCGTTACGATATCTTTTGACATTTTTTTATATAAAATAAATGTGACAAAATAAAGCATTATTTTTGACGAAAAATGAAAACATATGTACACGTTTCGGATGAAAATAAAAATTCTACACAATTTTGATTTTTAGTAATAATAAGAAAAATAAAAATCATGATAATGACAGTAACTAATTAAAGAAAATTTAAGAAAATGAAGAAAAATTCGAGCACATTCCGCATACAGTTCATTTTGCTTATCATTATAGCCTCGAGCGAAAGTGAATACGCCCGTGCGCTAGCGATGATGAGAAAACTCAGACCGATTGCCTGTGATGTAGAATTATGCGTTTATTGCGTCAGATTCGCATCAACATTCGTCTCTTAATTCAATGTTGCAATGTATTTTTTTCACGTATTCGACGAATCATTGTAATTCATGATAATATTTTTTTTTCATATTAAAAAGATCATAAGACTGTACTATCTTTACTGATGAAAATCAATCAATCGCCAACCTTTCTCAATGTGTACTTGACATTTGATTCGAGGTATTTCTCAGATTTTTATGAGAACATTTTTGGCACAAAACTATTTTCAGCATTAAATTTTACTTCTTCGACACTACAAATAAATATTTAATGATTTTTAAAATACTCAAGTTCTGGCATTGTCTTTTCAAGGTTTACAATTAAATTATAATTAGGTATTAATACACAGAATTGATACATTTTTGAATATAGCAAAATAGTTTTCCTTTTATTAAAAAATAATTAAACACTTTTAATAACAATTAAAAACTTCACAAAAGCAGTGTTTAATGATTATTTTTCGACAAGCTTATGTGCATTTTCCCTGAGAGACGATATTAAATTCTGACAACTTTTTGTTCAAATATCCATTAGACCATTCAGTACATAATTTTCAAATTGGGAAAAAATTTTCTGACGTATCAAAGTTACAACAATTATTCATGCATACATCCATAATGTACCAATAATATCATTGAACTAACATAGTCGTCATAATTTCTCATTTTTACTTTTGCATAATTATTATTGCACAATTTTTTTTAAATATGCTTTTTACTGCAATCAGTAAGTACTAAAGTAAAAGGGTTTGATTTTTAGGTATTACGAATTATCGGTGTAATCCATAGTATTATATTTAGCAATATTGAAACTTCAGTAAAGTTTTTTTGTGACTATATATAAGGTTATAAAACCTGTCAATATCTGGCGTAATATTATGTATATAAATCTTTGGCTATATATAACGTTCTATCATTATTTATTGTTAAAAGTTAATACAAAAAGCCCATAACTTTTTGTCCTACCTTTTTAAAATGTTTAATTAACATAATAAATACTTTTTATAAATAATCATCTTTGTGCAAAATAATTTTGCTTTTTGAAAATAAAAATACGGGATTGTATTCTCGCATCTACTCAATGCTAAAAATTAAATTTTTATTTACGAATATTTTCATTAAATAGTCGTCATAGGCATGTTTTTTTGTTTGGATTTTACTTATCCAGGATAAGTAAATTTCTCTGTCAATTGACATTTTTTTATGGATATTCTTAATTATAAATTCGAATCATTTTTTACACCAAACATGAAATTATGAATGCTGATAACGATAAGACTCTGCGGTAGGTTAAGATTGTAGTTAATTTTTTCATTAATATTCATTTTTTCTTATCAAATTCCGAGTATTCGTGTTTTTATATGGACCACACATGAGAAGCAAAATCTATTGTTTTCCCAACTGCGCGAGCCTCCTCTTATTTCTTCGCTATCTGTTTTAAAGATTGTCAAAGGTCAACTCTAATATGCTGACACCGATTCATCCTACTGTTCCTCGACTTTTTTACTTTATCATTTTTTTAATTTAATTATTATTAATTTAATCCAATTTCTTTCATGTGTATAATATATAATTTGTAAAATTATATTTATTATTTTTATTTTCTCTAAGCTGAATACAATTTTTTAAAAAATCAACACGATTTGAATGAAATAGAAGAAGATAAAAACTTTAAAATTTAGAGAAAAAAATATTACTGGATGAATACACAGAAGAATATTAATTCAATAAATAAATATAAATATAATATAAGAGATAAAATATAAATAAATAAATACAGACAGACGAGAGTAAATAAATAAATGTTAAATAAAATATAAATAAATAAAGAGTAAAAAATATAGAAAAAATGTCATTCCATGATAGTATAGAAATATTTATTAAAACGGATTTGAGATAAAAATAGTGACCTAAGTTTTGAAGGTATGCACTAAAAGTTTTGATTGCTTTACAACAGTATGTTGTATACAGTTTCACAAGTCACTGATTCATGTTTTTCCTGTTTGTAACTTCTTATATTGTTGTGTCATTGTAACTAAAGAAGTGAGAGTTTTTCTATGAGACTATAGTTTTAAAAAAATTGTTTGGATATATAGAAACTAAATGTGTCTTATAAGATACTGTCATGGCACCATATTTGTTATTAAAAATATTAATGTATGTTATGTGTTACACATAAAATGCGTACTTATATGTTGTTATATGTACAAAATATGTTGTATAAAATATGTTGAAGAATTAATGGAATCGTATCAGTGAAAAAACATCAAAAGATTATATCTATGATGTAAATTTCTTTGATCGAGTTTCAAAACGTTAAACGATTATACAGGTACGATAGGTGTTGATCAAATCATCATGAATCATCAATAATTCATACATGAAGTCGTAACAGATGTAAATATTAGAGAACTTATACTTATCTAAAAAATATGCAATTTAAATCGGGAAGGATGTGACAATCTCTCAAAACTTTCAACGTCAGCTGTTAACGATTAAGTCATTCGACCAACTAAGTATTATTTATCTTTTAAAACACTCTATTTATTATGAATTTTTTCTGCACTTTTTCTTAAGGAGATTGTAATTCAGAGTATGTCAATATAGAACTGTTTGAACATTAAAATTAAAACAAAAACTTCAATTTGAAGAAAGCTTTCTTTTATTTACTTTTTCATATAAGATTCACTTGTATTAATGAGCTTACACAGCTTTGACACTGCTTTGAACGAATACGAAAGAGGTTTGATACATTGAACTATCGATTAAATCGATAAATTTTCCTTATTTGTTCGATGATTCCACTTTTTGTTGATATATCATTACTAATACCACCCTAGAAACATCATATCAAAAATTCACGTGATTATCTAATGTCTGCATGTGTAAATTGCACAATTAAATATTCATACACTATATGCGAAGCAAAATTACCGTGTAAATTTGTCATATTCAAATGTATTTTTCGTCACAGAAAGTTCGGCAACCTATATAAATTTTGTGCTTATTGGAAAGCTGATTGTATTTTCTATCCAATCCTTATATTTTCAGACTATTCTTCAGACTTTGACATTCAGTTGCAACCTCCTTAAACGATCGTAAATACTTATTTTCAAATCATTAATTAAAAATATATCAATATTCAGCAATTTGTTTGAAATGACACTCGATGCACTTTTTAGTACAGGAATAATTATCGTAATGCTTTCCTACCCGGAAAAATTATATTTCTGCTTTTCCGGTAATAACGCAATTAGACGTCGCCGATTTGGATGGAGCTAATGACATGTCACCCTTTCCTTATATCAATCAGCGTCGATTTTTCAATTAAGATATTTTCTGTGCCAAGTCATCATTTTGCCAAGAATTATGTTAATTGAGAGTAACCGTTATATCACTTTCGTTTAATTAAAAATTAAAAGTTTCAAATTTTTTGTAGAATCTTCAATGGTTCACTCTGTTGTATTTACGTAGATTAATCATAGTTACTTTTTAATTTTTTTAAATAAAATTAAAACTATTTAGAATATGGTATCTTTGAAATCGTTCAGTGAATCATCTTAAAATGTAATACAATTTTTCATATAGTATTTTGAAACATGTTACATATTTGACCATTAATTGCTATTATTTAAACCATTTCTATTCACCTTCAATCGTTCGAAAAACTTTGAAGAGATTACAAATATGAAAAAGACTGCTATTCACATATATTTCACAATAAAAAACAGTATTTTGAAATTTCGAAACGTTGTAATGAATGTCAATTTGGTCTGGAAACACCTTAAATGCGTCGCTTCGTGGAGGATGACACGTAGCTTGCACGGACTGCGTCAAACATGGTGATCAGACGCTATCTCGACTCGAATTTTTGTGGTTATGCCATTATTAACGTATTATACAAAAATAAAAATTTATAGATAAAACAGATAAACATTCGTTTGGGCTCCAGAGAATAAAAATTGTATATATGTTGAAAAAATTTGAGATCTGGCCCCACAAAATTAAATCAATTTTTTTTAATGATTTCTTTATGTTTTACTTATTTGCTTCAATAACAATAAAAAGTGATGATGTTCAATAGTAAATATTTATTGTAAATGCAAAATATGAAACATTTTTCTATTTTTTTACAACAAATAAATTTTATAAAAATAAAAAATATTGGGTTGTAAAAAGACTTTAAGCATTCAACGAGAGGTCAATCAAGGTGTACGATAAAAAAAATTTTTTATATAAATATCCGACGAAAATTTAGGATTGGTTATGAAAATATATGTATAACAAATAGAAAAAAAGTCTTTACGAGTCGGGACGCGACAGATTTGTTTTCAAAAGTATCCACATATATGTATAAGCGAGTACGAAAAGAAAGGGAAAGTTCAAAATGTTCGTTCGTTCTATTAATTTTATTAGGCGAAATCCTAAAATTATAATGTGTCGTAGTACCCATCCAACTGTATAATAAATAAGAATTTTAAACAGGTTATCAATCTTTTGACTAACATTTCAATATAAAAATATGCAAATTTATCACGGCGCTATATGGTGTATAATGCGAGACATTTAATCAAATTCCACAGAAAAATATCAAATATATAAATACAAAAAATGAACATAATCAAAAATAAATATAAAAATGTATAAAGAATTCACAATGCAACAAACAAGCAATAAACCCAATAAACCATCACCTTAATAAGTCAATATGCAACATTTAAATTTAAAAAAAATCAATAATTCTTTAACTACTATATGCATCCTGTAAATGTGCTTGCCTCCTTTTTCACAGTACGCGTACTGTTTTTCGGGGCATATATATGTTTCAACAACATATCAGAAATTTAGCCACTTGTCACTGTTTTTCAAATCGCGCCAGTGCACCTTAAATGTTTCGACGTTAATTCAAAAAATTTCGAGTAGATTGGATCGACCCGAATTGCGAATGAATTTTGCCGAACGTGTATACATATAGCACATTCAAGCGCGGACAGTATATTGTAGGTGAAAACGAGAGAACGAACGTGAGAGCGAGCACGTTCAAAGTACCGAGTGCGCGGATTCGTTCGCGCGAGTTTCTCAGACCCCGATTCCTGAGCGCCTTCCTGAGTGACGTTTATTTTCGCTCTTCGATCTTTGTCAGTCAACTGACAGACGAGACGTGAAAGAAGCAGGAAAAAAAATGCAAAACGTCGGGGAGTGTATTTTCGTTCATCGTTTGTTTGTTTAAAGTCCAGCCCGCGATCCGAATTTGAAGATTCGAAGAACAAACATTGATCGTGACTCGACGAAATATTTAATAACGCTCGAATGCAACAAAATATTCGACGGATTCGAATCGTCGATCGATTTATGAATCTCGTCGTTTTTACAGCTCTATCGGTCATCAATCCCCCCCCCCCCGGGAAAGTTTAAACAAGCGAATAATCTTTTGTTTGAAAAGTAACAAATCGTAAAGCGATAAGTTCATTTTTCCAATCATCGATCGTTTATCGATCCTTTAACAACGAGTCCGAAACAAAAAGATTTATTACTTGGATACAAAAATTGGGAAAATTTATATAAGTATGTTAATACTTAATAAATTTTCAATTTTATGCAGTAAAGTTTACATAAAGTTTCTTCTATTTCTGTGCAGACTCCCAGAACAATAAATGAGTGACAATAAAAAGTATCAAAATCAATATAAAAAAAAGTAAATACAGATAGATAAATGATAATAGGGGAAAAGTATTTCCAAAGAATATACAAGTGCGATGATAAGAGAGGTCAACGTGTTGTAACGTTTTGTTTTCTGTCAATCTCTGCAGTCTATATAGAAGCGACTCGTGTCATTTGTATCAATATATTTTTGTATCAGCATATATTTGTATCAACATATTAGTTGCATCAAAACTATATAGTATACCTAACCATTTGAATTCGGTTGCCGATTCGGAATATATAGTATTTCTTATTTAATATTTTGTTAGATTTTCTTTCGCTGCAGACTAAACAGGATTTTTCAAAAATAAAATTGTATTCTTTTTTTCATTTTTCGAAAATTGACACACTGCATTTTACTAATTACACAAAAATTGGGTGTAGCTTATTTTATAAAGACTCATAAAAATGGTTCGAATCAATAAATTTTGAATGTTATTGTACATTGAGAAAAAAGCTGCGATAAAAAAAAACCAGCGCATTTCGATGAATGCGTCATGCCGGACACGCAATACACACGAAAGTCCGATAAGACAGTTTCATCGAAGACGAAAAAACTTCCTGAAGTTGTTACGATTAAGATAAGAAAAGAAGAGTGAGAGAAGGAACGAAAAAAAAGACGAAGAAGGGGGCAAGATAAATGGATCGACGAACCCCGCGAATTCAGAACGACGGGCCAAAGATCGATTAAATGAAGAAAAGAGAGAGAGAGAGAGAGAGAGAGAGAGAGAGAACGATAAAAAATATATACGAATGTCATCAAGAAAAAAGGTGTCAAAGATTAGCGCGAAATTGATATTTTTCGAGTCCGGAATTTCTGACGGGTGATGAACCGTTGTGACGTCAGCCTCGAAGAATCGACCGGGCCGAAACGAGCCCCTGGAAAGCGACCAATCGTACAGAATCCTCGACATATATGCGGAGACCTGGGCTTACGAACTTATAACGAACAGAAAGCGCGCTTACCCTTTCGGACCTACAATTATATTTGTGAGCGTCAAAAGTGTTGTGATCGACATTCGGACCTAAGCCTTGGTCCTCCGGCCCTCCGACCACGACGTCGGTCGGCAACCGGCGCGTCTACCTTGCATCAGCTCTCGTAATTCTGACGCGGTTGCGTGATGTTATGATCCCGCCAATATATTTTCGAATCGATCAGGATCAATTAGATTCATTTACTGTACGCATAGAATCAAAATCGTTACCGCGAGTCTTATTTATGAGGATGTATAAACGATATTTTTTTTAAATACAGTACGACCTCCCATTAAGAACGGCGGCAATAAGAACGGTTCCCCTAATTCGTGCTCGAGCGCTACCCCCACTCTAACGCGAACCTCGAGCTCG
>JAPYYW010002355.1:0-20937 GCA_030522545.1 Cremastinae sp. A BG-2022a | reverse complement strand
CAATATGCAATTGTATATTAAATTTTAAGAGGTTTCACTACGTAAAACTCGAGATATTTATTGTCAAAAATCACTATTTTCTGCAGTCTCCCATAAGAGCACGTGATAAATATTGCGATCTTCAACTCTTGATATCTTGAATTCTGGGTAGTGGAACATGTTGAAATTTTGCACAGCTCTTTATTGTACTTCAAAGAAGCTTCCCTTAGGTTTTTAAAAAAATCCTAAGATTGTGATTTTTTAAATTTTCATACATATGTAACAAGTACAGGTCACCTTGGATGACCTTGAATTTTGAGTATGTTGCTTTTGAAACAATTAGCAACAATTTTTCTTAATAAACTTTTGCTCAAAAACCACATGGTATCGAGATAATATGACATAAAAACTTTTATTTTGACTGTACTGATAGAACTACCTTAAAGAAGACCTGTGCAAATTTTTAAGAAAATCCGTCTCAACACGGTTTTGCGGTTGTACTACCTTAAAATCGTCAAGTGTGTTTGTATGTTTGTATGCGCGCATTATGCGAAAGAGGACTGGCTTGTTGGACAAAACTGTCGCGGTCAACACAATGATGCGGGCGAACAAAAAGGTGAATTGTGCCGTGTTTGCGCGTATTCGGAAATCGATACGTAAGGTCGGGTGCTGTGTGTAGAAAGTCCGAGGAAAAGCAGAGGGAAAAGTGAAGCACTGGTCGGGGGTGGCCGGGCATTGAGAGAAGGACCAAATAAATAATGTTTAACCCCGTAAAGACGCAAATATAAAGGGATAAAAGGGAGCTCGCAGGTTTTTCCGGCGCTCTTGGTACCGTCGGGCTCATCGCGCGTTCTCGCAGGTCCAACAAAATTAGTCCAGTGAAAGCGGCATAAATCAAAATATTAGAAAACTTTTGTGGCGAACGCGCTCTGCTATGAAGGATTTATGAGCTCCCCCCGTCGCGCTAAAGAGGGCGTGCCAACCGCCAACGCGAACACAACGCATTCTCGCGTCATCCCTCTCGCTCGCTCGCACTCCGCCGCCCTCTTTTTCCTCCCCATCCGCCACCTTTTTTCACCTCTATACGCTTTTCCGCTCGAATCCTCGCACTCTTATATTTTCTCCCCTGGATTCTGCTTCTGGGTCAGGATCACTGTCCCCTGTATCCCTTTGGACTCTCGTTTTGTTTAAAATATGATCTATCGCTTAAATACCAAAACCGGACAATTTATGACCGCATCGTCCGAACCTCTCTCTTTCTTTCTATACTTATTCTCTTCTCCTGCTATATTCTCGTCGCTCGGACTTATACTTCGACTTTTGCCCACATTCGCCACAGAATACACACACTCCGTTTTATTCATACATAGTATACTCGAAACTATGTGCGCTGAAAACTGATTTATTTCGAAAATATTTAGTTCAAATATTTAGTTGATACAATGCTTATTTATTTTAAATAATGAAGCTTCATTCAATTCAACAAAGAATTTAGTTCTATTTCCAAAAAATGTTGTATTGCAAAAACAATTTTAGTTCGATTTGGTTTTCAGTTTTCAATTTGGTTTTCAGTGTATATGAGTGTATTGAAATAAATAAATTATATATTTGTAACATAGTAGCCTCGTGAGAATTTCAGATTATCTTAAATATGACACTTTTAATTTATTTATATCAAGAACAATTAATTGCAAATTGCTGCTGGAACTTTATTACAAATGGATACTAAGAAATATATACTCACATCGCAAGATTTGCATATACCTGGTCTACTAAGAATTTCACAATAACCCTTGATATTTTACTTTTATCACAAATTAAGATTATTTAACAAAAAAAATATGTTAGACGTACAATATTGGCAATTGAAAATGGTAAAGGGCATACAAACATTGTAGTTTATTGCCTACGAATGATGACATATGATATGTTTGTATCAAAACTGTATAAACATCCGAAAAAATTCAAATATAAAATATATTTAATTATTAAGAATTTATATTTTATACAATTTTGACGAAACAAAAAATATGCACATTGTAAAAATCACATATTTCGTGGGAAAAAGTCTCAGCTTTGAGAAAAAAAGATCAAAATTGAGCTAACAGAGGCCGCATCGTGAGAAAAATCGTTTTTTTTCACATTAATTGGATTTTTAAGGGTCTTCTGTTGCGTATAATGAATAATGAATATTTCCATTGAAAAGCTGAGGAATTTTCATACAAAAAGCTATTTTTTCCAAATTTTAAAAAATAAGTTTTGTACGCCAATACAACTGATGAAAAACTTGAAAAAAAAAACATTTTTTCAAAAATTCAAAAAGTCGCAACTTTAAAATGGCTGCATAATAAGGGCTAAAAATTTTAGAATTTTTTTTAACAAACAGAATGTATCCTCAAAGTTTAAAAAAATCGAAGGGGGTCGACCGGTGAGCGAGGCTTTATTTGATGGAATCGCTCATATATACGTTTCGCGATGCAATTTTCAATTCTATTTTGTACCCGTGTAAGTCATGAAAATTATTTGTTTTTTATAGCTATGGTATTTTTCGGTGTCTGCAAAATTTTTATAAAACTTCTTCATTTTTTAACTTCAATTGTATGTAACATTCTCATGTTCACAGAATAAACGTTCATTACAGTTATAACGCAGGGATAAATTTTGTTTTTATGAAATATTGATGAATATTAGAATGAATGAACGTGTCAAGAACGAATCATGAATAATTTGACATTCAAAGAGTAACATTTTATAAAGAATTGACTTATTCGAGAATTCTGTAAACTGTCAAATAAACTTAAAGGTACATTCACGATTTGCAAATGAATAAGATATGTTGCAAACGAATTCACATAAAATATTCAACCAATATTCATGGGCTGGATTCATCTCTATTAACTTTCTTATTCAGTAAAAGCTATTTAAAATTTCGTACTCATTTTATTTACATATGGTACCAAAGAAGGTTTATCTAGTTTTTGAAAAAAAAATTGTAAAGAGAAAAACTTACACCTCAAGAAACTTAATGGTGCATTATTTATAAAGAATTTCTCACTGCATAAAACTTTATTTTGTGCTCTAAATACGAACTTTGTCATTAAATATTAAATATGATTATTAAATATGAAATATTAATTATAAAATAAAATCAAAAGTATAACAACTTTTTTCTTTGTAATATAGCCATTTAAGAATTTAAATGCATTAAGAAAAGGTACTGTAAATTTTTTGAATAAAAACATACACTTGAAATTATTATAATTATATACATTAACTTCTCATTTTTTATTTTTTAAGAAATTATGAAAGAAGTTACGAAATTAAAATTATAAAATTTTAATGTTTTTTGTTCATTTCATATATTTTTCACGCTATATATTTTGATAACTGCCTGTAGTGACTCGTCTGTGTAATTTTAAAGTTAAGATTTTTTGTTCTTCTTCATCGTCGAGCAGTCTCGTGGGATCGCTAGTCCTCGCATAAACGGGCTAACGATTCTTTTATCATTTCGACACACTTTCTCAAGTCTGGGGTAGTCGGAACGTCGAGAAGGAAAAAAGAATTCGTGATGCTGCGTGTCATCCCGTTCGTGCGAGGATCTTTCGAATTTTCATAAAAGAATTCCGAGTCGAGAGACGATATAAATCATAAAAACGTATATTGTTACGATACACCTTGTTCCTAGGGATCTTTGGTGAGCTTTCCTTCTCTAGAGTACGGAAAAAGCGCGTTTTCAAGTTCTCATAGAAATCTTTCTCGGTGCTCGAAAAAAAAAATACTCAAAATGTTATCCATTTCAAATTCAACATTCACAAAACTTTGTTCCCACATTTTTTAATTTTTATTTTATATTTTTTTATTTTTTATATTCGTAGTAACAATCATTGTAGTAATGTTTAATTAAGTAGGAATTTTGAAACGTCTCGATTTTTACTTTTTGACAAAATATATACAAGCTGTTTGCTGATAATCTCTAACTGAAGTACAATAAATTGTATAGCAACTTTCTTGCAAAAACACAGAGACTGATTCTGGTGAGTTGAACGTCAAGGATTTATCTACTTTTTTATTGAAATTGTACGGCCTATACGTCCTTATGAGAATTTTGTAAGTTACATGGGATAAAAAACTTAAAAATTAGCAAAAGTTCCAAACTGTTACCAAAATATACACAAAAATATATTAATACTTCGTTCTTACACGGAGACAATTTTATACGACATATTATATTATATTGAGTAGTACTGTGGTAACAATTTGGAAATTCCATTTAATTCAATTGAAATTCAATTTCAATAATGTAAATTTTAATATTTAAAAATTGAATTTTCAAATACAAAACATATTTGGGCGAAAAATCCTGAAATTCTTCCAAACCGTTATACCACAGTACAAAAACATATAGTTTAATTCGTTATTCGTATAAAGTTCCCTCCATACGTAAACATACTTAAAATAAGAATGATAAAACCGTGAAATAGAGACCTAAAAACGCATAACTGACCCGAATATTCAAGAATTCACAGTGAAGAGAAAAAAAAGAGCGTTGTATGTACCCGAAGAATGCAATATTAAACGTTTGACATAGGGGCGTTTACGAGAAAGGCGCAAAGATATATGTATTCGTCGAGGGATGTAAAACGTGATAAGATGATCGCACACGCGGGAAAGTCGATCCGGAAAGATAGTAACACGAGGGTGGGGGAGAAGATTCATCGGCAAGGTGAGAAGGTAGCGTGTCCCTTCTGAATTTTTGGGTCAATGTGAACCTCCGGGGAGAGATGTCTTCGGAGCGCATCTCGGGGTGCACGCACTTTAGATCCTCCATTCGATATATCCGCGTCACGGCGGATTGGAAGACGAGAGCGAGTCCTCGGCGCGGTGAAACGAGAGAAAAAAAACAAAAAGGAGAGAGAAAAGGAAGAAAATTCGGGCGAGAGAGCGAAGGAACGACGTTCCGATGCGCACGATCGCGCTCATCGTCGTATAGATCTCGAGAAATCTCACCACGCGGAAGTCATGTTTAGCTGACGAGTTTTCGTACGAGAGTCGTGCAGGGAGGATCTCTCTCTCGAATTTTCCCTCGGACGCGCGTTTACACGCTTCTTTCGTCTCAACTTTTCTCTCTTTACCAGGAAAAGAGACCCGCCGAGGAAAACTTGACGCGTTACATCATTATCTCAAGGATAAATCTGACGCGTGTCCTCGCAAATGTCAAGCAATGATAAATAACTGATTACATATCATGGCGCGTGGATAAGAGAAAATGTTACAAAAAATTTTCCTTCGAGGCCTGCTGCTGTCTCTATTTTTTAGACTCTATTTTTCTTTTTTTTTCTTTCGTTTCTCGTATTGACGACATGGCCGTCTTATCAAAGTTCACGATTGTGCGATCGCCGCGTGTGTGTCAATCGGGGAGGCCTCCAAAAGGAAAAAACAGTGGATGAGAACGAGCGGAAAACGGGAAAGGGGGAAGGGAACGGCATCGTACACACCGTTGACGAGTGTGATACGCTTTTCTCTCCGTGCGATCGCATGACGCGCGCGTTAAACCCGAGAATAAAGAGCGAGCTTATTTCACTTACGTAAAAGCTTCGTTCTCATCGCCTGAATAATGCATGTACTTCTGTGGTTTATCGGGGAGCGAACGAAAAAAAGAAAAACGAAAAAAGAAAAAATAACGTAGAAAATGGAGAAAAAAAAAGAAACGCGCCGCAACTCGCTCGGGAATGACAAAGTTCTCGCCGGATCGCGAGAAAGAGTTTTGCCGAGCGAAGAAACGATTTATTACGAGCTCGGCAAATGGACGACGGACGTTTTTCAGGTCAATCATTTCCTCGAGTATCTCCGCAATTCTGCGGAATAAAATTCGAGACGCAGCAACATTTTTTTCCCTCCGTTCCCTTTTCTTTCTATTTGTACATCGTCAACGCACGAGACGCAATTTATAACTATAATTTCTAATTTTTTTTTTTTGGAATATCCCGACGCTTGTATCTGATTAACTTCGAGGATATATACTGGCGCAAATTGCAAAAATGGTGACGAGTCGATACATTTTCGATATGTTGAGAAATTTATATGAAAAATTGCTGTATGTATAACATTTCAAGAATATTCACTGAACACGGTTTCAGAGTTATAAGAATTTAAATTCAAGAACCTTTTATGGGCCAGATAATCCCACACTGAAAAAAAAATTGTTGAAATTAACTATTCGGTTGGCACAAAAGTAATGAGACACTTGGTTTACGTTTTATATATTTTACTAGTATCAGATTATAGTGGCTTGGGCGCTTCGCGCCCTCGCAGTAATCGTGCAATTTAAATCAAAGTAAAAATTGAATATCATCTTTACTTTTTTATATTTACCATATTCGACAAAAAAATCATTTTTTTAAAAAGCTATTTTGTAAAAAAAATATCATCATCTACTGGCGAATTACTAAAAAGTGCATATGGCTAAAATATTTTTGTTTCTATATACACTGAGAAAAAATGTTGATTGAATCTATTAAAATATTGTTGAATCAACAAAATTTCATTTGATTCAACCAATATTTATAGAATCAACAAAATTTTAGTAGATTCAATCGACATTTTTTTCTCAGTGTACGTATTTACAAAAATTTTTTGAACGATCCTTTGAACGATATAAAAGTTGATACATCTAATCGCTCTCTGGTGGTAAGTTATAACAAAATAAATAGCTCGAAATTTTCTATAAGTTTACATACGTATTTGAACTAATTTTCATGCCGATATGGGTCCATTTTTATAAAATTTCATACTCTGCAGCGCCATCTGGTCACGATAAGTTAAAATAAAATAGCCTATGTTTAAATCCACGTTGTAAACTGTTTCTAAAACAAATTTCATTCAAATTCGTTCAACCGTTTTTGCGTGATTGAGTAACAAACATCCAAAAATACAAACATTTATATTTATATATTAGTAAGATAAGATTTTTATTATACAAAAGACTTAATCAGTTATATAATCCCCATTAGTATCTATAATACCTTTAATATGTAGAATGGTCTACAACATTATAGAATATAGTCGAAAACAATGAATTAGAAAAAGGATAGTGTAAAGTTTTCTAAGGTGTCTCATTATTTTTGTGCCAACCCAATAAATATATTTGGTTCATTGTAATCCGTTATTTCAATAAATTACTTTGTCTTGTTAAATTTCGAAGATAATTTGCACTAATTCTTAAGAAAATATCAAAATAATTCTTAAATTTCAGGATTTAACAGTCGTATGTCAATTATTTTAAAACACAACCTCAATTTTCAACGTTATCAATGACTCTGCACACCAATGGCTCACACCTTTTATCATACGCTTGAAGTATAAGTAATTGCAATTATGAAAATCAAAACCTATAGTATATCGCATGGTTGGCAGTATTCTTACTCGAAAGACAAAATTTTTATCCCAACATATAAATTCAATGATTATAATAAATTAATTATATTTTTCATATAATAAATCTGGTATTTTTTAATAATTTGATTGCTCAAATATGATTTTAATAGTCACCAATATTTTATTCACGCATTTGAGCCCATAACAATTTCTTGAAAAACCGTGTGAATGTTTTTCAATATGGCACTAAAATCCTAAAATGCTAAAAAAGGTGAAGATTCACCATCTATACTACTCAAGATATTCAGTACTAAAAACTGGAACTTAGATATCATAAAAATAATATATCTCATAAACAGGTACAAAAAATGTATATTTAACAATAAATATCTCGATTTTCACATCGTATATAAAAATGTTTTTGAATATTGCACATATTTGCTGATGGAAACACCAAAAGAAACGTTTATGCAAAATTAAAAATATATATATATATATCTTTGATACAATTTCGTGCAAGTACCGTCTTGATCGATATAAAAATGATAACAAAAAATGGAGATTTTTGAGCGAGAGAAAAGCTGATCGAAAAAAAGTGGAGGAGCACGAGAGAGGGAGAGGATTAGAAGTGATGACTGTCACAGCTTATTATGCATTACGCTTTGTCCATGGACGAACAGAGAGTCTGACGATCTAGGGAGGGTTCTTAAAGATGGATTTATGTATCGGACGGATCGAGAGAAATGGGCGCTGTTCGCGTCAATCGCTTCGAAAAATCAAACCTCGGTTGTTGACGATTCGTTCGATATAATATATATAGACGCGAGTTCTCGACCCCTTTCGAGGATGTCGCCCTTGGTCACGGATCATCGAGAAATACTAGCGACACGGGTGACGAGAGAGAGAGAGAGAGAGAGAGAGAGAGAGAGAGAGAGAGAGGGGCGAAGGCAAAATGCGCGAGCTCGCGACCCGCCGATCAAGATAGTGATCGCGAGCTCCGCGTGCTCTCACGTTCTCGCGTAGAACGCGCCCGTTACACGCGTATTCGAAATAGGAAATAAAAATATTATCTGAAATACAGATCGCGCCTGCGTACGTCAAGATCGCCGGATCGGTCCGGTCGATCGAGAGAAACGAAGAAAGAACCGAGAAAATAAACGCGCCGTTTTATATACCCGTATTTTTCAACGCTTTCAAAACGTATGCTGATCTTCGTCAAATTCGACGTAGTCGACGTAAGACTGTCACGATTTGGTTTTTCTTTTGAGACTGAATATTGACGAAAAAATATAGACACACGTTTTCTCCCCATGTCCGAGAAAAAGTATTGTAAAAATTAAATTTAAACATGGATAATTATCATTTTTAAAAGATGTTAGGGTATAGTTGTATCGTTGAATATATAGCACGATACGACTGAATTATTTTTGATATTGTAGACTTCAGTAGTTGCAATGAAAATTTTCATTTTCCCTTCCTGAAAATCTTCAGGATAGATCGTTGACTTGATTATCGAGAAATTAATAATTAGAAGTTAGTCATATTCATGATGAAAAAATTATAATGATAAAAAAATGTTCAATTTATCACATAAAAAAATTCAATCAATGTTATAGACCATAATAAGAACTTTACGAAAGATTGAATTAAAATAAAATAAACTTCTAGGAATCTTATATGAGGTCTTCTATTAGCCATTAACTATACTCATCTATTAGCCATTAACTCCTCATCTATTATCCATTAACTCCTCGTTAATTAATTATTTAGTTAATAAGGGCGGGTTGTTCCAACCTCCAGGTAAGCCAGGTAAGGTTGGAACAACCCGCCCTATAACTCAAATAGTTAATCACGTTGCTTTTAACTATAAAATCTTACACCTAATAAAAGACTTTTTACAAAAAAAATTTTGATAAATTTTAAATTAAACGTATTTATTATATAGAGTCGAACCTCGTTACAACGAATCTAGTTATAACGAACGGCGCAATCCCCCGGCGCAAACGAAACACTAGTTCGACCCCCTGTAGTTCCGTAAGAGTGGGGATAGAGGGGAGGATTCGTTATAACGAGGTTCTCTGGACCACACCGTTCGTTGTAATGAGGTTCGACAACAAAATGAATAGAGCGAACATTTTCTATGAGTTTAAATACGTATTTAAACCAACTTTCATTCCGATCGGTCGCCATCTCTGCACACTCTGCAGCGCCATGTGGTCACGATGAGTTAAAATAAAGTAGCCTATATTCAAATTCACGTTGTAAACTGTCTCTATGACAAATTTCATTGAAATCCATGCAGTCATTTTTGCGTCTTTGAGTAACATTTATCCAAACATTCACATTTATATTTATATTAGTAAAAGATTCTGTTTTGAAGCAAGAAAGCTAGTTTTATAATAATAATAAGATTCTTTTTTATAGAAAAAAAGCTTATATAGTTATTTATAATAAGATTCTTTTTCAAAGAAAGAAAGCTTTTATAGCTTTATAATAAAAAGATTCTTTTCTGGAGCAAGATAGGATTTAACTTGGTAATTTCGTCAATGATGAAGTTGCCAAAAGGGCCAAAAAGAATGAAGTTCATAGAGGAGCCCGTGTGACGAAGTGGTGCAAGATGGCCTCGAGTAACGTTACCACGAGGAACGGAGAAAAGAGGAGAGTGAGAAAAAAAAGCGGGATGAGCAAAAGATCGAGGATGATCGAGCATCGTTCCGATGGGTCCGGTCGAGAAATTATATCTGATCCTTGAACTCAACGCCCGGAGAGAGAAAGAGATGATGCCCGACTACCGGACAGAATCGCCGTCCGGCAATTGCGCGTCCCCTTCGTTCGTTCTCCTGTGCGCACTCTCTTGCGCGCGCCACCCCCGCGCGCTAATCCGGTCACGATCGCGATCAAGCTACACGATCTGCATGCCACAAAATTTTTTGTTATCCCAACCTGTGATCGAAGATCCGAGTGTATAGTCATTGTTTTCACTGGAACGATCATTCCACACCAGTCCCAAATCGTGCTACCGTGGCACTTTCGACTTCTCGACGATCTCTCTTCGTGTCCACATCTCTCGGACACACGCATATTTCTCTTTCTCCACATTTTTTTCGTCCCATTTTTTTTCTTTTTGTTTCTCGCCCTTAACGATCTCTCGGACAAGTTTCGGGCCAGCTTTTCCATGAAACGTACAACTTTCTTTCAACAGTTATTGATGCGGTTTTGAGAAATTTCGAGAATTTTTACGACCCGAACTTATTTACAAGCTTGTCAAAATTGTAACTCACGCGGACTTAGATTTTTTCATCTTTTCATCGACAATAAATATAAAACTTTTTCATTTTACAAAATTCTTGGAAAATTGAGTCTTGTACACGATGAAGAAATATTTCATTGAGACAGAGAGTGAAACTTTATAATATTTCCAGTGGAAATAAAAATCGTGATTAAATGTATTCCCTTGTCATTAGGCGGTCTATTCCCTTAGATGAAAAATAAAAATGTTACGGAACTTTGTGCTCGGTTGAGCTGTCGAGAGATTAAAATTGAAAATTAATATTCGGTGCGCCATCTCGAGTTCGAAGCTTCGAATTTTCATGCACACGCCTTGTCACGATGTATCGCTTAGCGGTGAGTGTTGCGGGAGAAAATTGTGTATCAGGCACAAAAGCGTTTAGCACCCCGTGGGGAGAAAAATGTTCGTATTTCGACGCGACAAGTTGAATTACAAAAATATTTCTTCAAATACCTGAAATACTCTCGAAATTCAAAAATATGTAATATTTTTTTCATCAAAAATATATCTTTCACGCTGCATTTGTAATTAAAATTATACTTTATTTACTCTTTTCCTTGTTTTAGTGAAATTAAATGTAAAATACTGTTATATTGATGATTCATTCAGTATTTAAAAGAGTTTTAAGGAGTTTTTTTTTTGCTTCAACGCCAAAACATTAATATTGCTGTCGAAAGTATTAAAAATTCACGCGAAAATCAGTGAATTTTAATACTGAACTGAAACTTTATCCATGAAAATCCAAAAATCTATAAAAAATCCTAAAAATCAAGAAAAAATACTGAATTGAAATACATACTTTTTTAGGTGATACATTAGATACTTTTTGAAAATTGAAAGATGTGCTATCGATCGTTGAAAAATTTGATAATAATATATATCATTTAAACTCATTGTAAGCATTGACTGATATAAGACAAATAAAAATAAATAATTAAAAACGTGTATATTATGTTAATTTTTACATTCTAGCTATATTAAAAGAAAAAAATCATTAATAACGTACAGAAATACAAAAATTTTCTGTTCAACTTCAATAGTTTGATTGATTGATAGTTTTAAAAAATTCCAAATTTTGGCATATGTTTTATGCCTTAAAAATATCATAAATATTGCAAATACTTATTTTTTCGTCAGTCTTTTTAAAAGTAGTCATATTTAATTCTGACATAAAAATTCATCGACTATGAGATTCAGCACCCAAAAATAAAGAGAATCGTACTTATTTTGATTAATATATATCACACGTTGTTAAATGCATAAAATTTAAGCTGAAATATAATTTCACAAAATCAGCAATCTTGGTTGTTAATGAGTGAACTTAAAAATATAAAAAAGGGGGCGGGAGGAGGGGGGGGGTTTGTCGAAAATGAGAAGTTTGCGAGTGAGCGAATCGTTATTTCGATCTCACCGGTTGCGTAAGATTTGATCGAGTTGATCTCTCGGAGGCTGAGCAAATACGGCAAGCGTCAGGCCGTGAGAAGATTCTCAAAGATCGTGTGGCACGAGATAGGGTAAAGCATCGAATGATGGAAGGAACGAATCGTGGTGCTCTCATCTCGCGAATTCCACGACACCGGAGTATTTACAAAAGTGAATACGAATTACCCTTCCCGTTTGCCTCCAAGGGTCTCTTTTCGCTGTGATGCCCCGAGAGGATATCGGCGATCACCGAAGGAGAGAACCAGAGAATCGCGATGAGTCGTGAAAATATTTTACGATGCCGAAAACTAAAACTGTTTTTCTCACCGCGATAACAATTCAGAATTATTTTAAATATTTTACATTTTGCTGGGATTGTATATGAGATTGTATGGGACAGACATAAAATAAAATCATGACGATCAACTCGAAAAAATCAGATTTGTCCTTTTGCCAAAAAGTTGCTAATTTTTTGTCTCTGTTTCACTAACGACAGACACATCTTGTACATATGTATATTATCAACAAATAATTAAAAAATCTTTTTTTATTAAAATAATTAAATAAGAAACGTTGTAACGAAACGATCTAGAATTATATGTATATACCGTTTTTAAAAATACGTATAAATTAAAAAATTCACAAAAATCTCATATTTTTCAATTCATATTCATCAGGAAAAATTTACGAATTTTTTTAAAGAAGCAATACTGATTTCGAGTTTCATAACTTTTTGATAACTTAATATTGATTAAGAATTATAAAATAAAATCTATTTATCGTATTTAATAAATAAATATAGTATATGAACATTTGTTGGGAAATAATTTTTGTAAGTATTTCGCACGATATACCTGCTAATAAAATTTCATTTCTTACTTATTTTAAGGTAACTGTTATCTTATGATAATTTTTCAATTAAACTATGCATTAATAAATACATAAACATTTAATCATCTTTTAAAGTAAATAATACTTTATATTGTTATTATTTTTACTTGTCAATCCATTTCTTAGTAAATGTTAAGTTTCAATTATCAACGTCGATAAATAAGTGTGCAAAGTTTCAAGAAATTCTACCTCAAACAATTTTTACACTAATCCAAAATCTTAGAGTACATTAGTTGCCATAATTTTTAAAAATTTTACTGTCTATGCATATACATATATGATATATTTTAACAAAACTTTCGTATATATTATTTGAAATAAAGCAGTATATATTTTTCAAATAAAATATATGAGGAAAATGAGCTCGAGAGTCCATCTATTTTGGTCCAGTTTTACTGTAATTATGCACAGTCATTGCCGTTTCTGTAAATTCGAAAACTTGTCTGTAATTTCCGTGAAATTACAGAAGATCCACACGTGACGAAAAATTCGAGAGATCGAAGTGGAAAATTGTCGGTTTCACGAATATTATGGATACATAATCGTGGGGCCTGTGCGTGCGACGTTCCCGGAGAGAGGAGAGAAAAAAATGAATTTTAAGTATATGCGAAGAAACGAAAGGACGAGACGCCTCCCTTTGACTAAAATTTTGGAAAACAATCGCGAGCGTGCGCTCATATATACCTGACGCGTATAAGGCCCCTCGATAAATACGCAACATCATCAGGTAGGCTCGCTCTTTTCGAAAAACAATAATTCACCTGCGAGCCCTGACACCTCTTCGCTGGGGGCTGCCTTTCGTTTCTCTCCGGACAGGACGAAAAAATTTCGGAGAGACCGCGAAACGAGAAACAAAAATGTCTGGCGGGGAGAGAAGATGAAATTTTGTCAGACTTTCTCGTGGGCGCGTGCACGTGTTGATGTATGAGCGATATTTTTAAAAGTATATGAGAATTTAATACATTTTTTATATTTTGTTCTTAAGCGGATGAAAAATGTTATGCCACATTCGAAATGATTTTACTAAATGGTTTAAAGAGGTTTATAACTTCAAAGTGGTCAACTATTTGAAAATTAAAATGATAAAAAATCTCAATTAAAAGAAAGCTTTATTTTATTTACTTTTTCATACGAGATTCACTTCTATATTAAGGAAGTAATGTAATACCGATAATTAAATAGTGATTTTTATTTTTATAGGTTATAATTGGACTCGAATTCACTCACGTATAAGTGTCATATCTGATATTATAATCAAATAATTCACTGAAAAGTTCAATGACCATATATTTTTATGTAATTAACGGAACCTTACACGCTAATGAATACGTGAGATATTTTAGATTGTTTGAAATTTCACTCTAAATATATATTTTTTTCGATAAAACAGGGCTTGCTAATGGTTTCTCATAAGACTCTGGCTTATGTCGAACATACTTTGTCGAGATATTTTTCGCTTATTTTATCGATAATGGTACTTGAAATTTAGCCATTGAGGAACAGGATTAATACTCTATATCGTACAAAAAATTAAATAATGACAATTAATTTTCATTAATGTATTTCAGAAGAATAATTTTTTGAACGAATACGAAAGATGTTGAACACATGCAGTATACTGTCGATTAACTCGATAAACGTTTCTTATTTGTTCGATGACCCCACATTTTTTGTTAATATCATTAATAATACCTCCTTTTAGGAACATCATATCAAAAATTCATGTAATTCTCTAGTGTCTGAATGTGTTAATTGTTCAAATGAATACTTATGTACGCAAAGCAAAATTATCGTGTAAAATTGTATTTTTCAAATGTATTTTTCTTCACAGAAAGTTCGGTGACCTATATAAATTTCGTGCTTATCGGAAAGCTAATTTCATTTTTTATTGAATCGTTTTATTTTCAGGCAATTCTCCAATCTTTGATATTTCGTTACAACCTGCTTCTCAAGAGGTTTTTTTATGGAGAATTCGTAAATTTTCACTGAATACAAAGTGAAAAATATGAAATTCTTGTACAATTTTTTTTATGTGTATATTATTTTTATATGTATAATTTTATATGAATATTCATAGTAGTATTCATAATTTTATATAGCCAGCACCTTCAAAACGTTTTACTAAATTTTTTAAAATTTAATTGTTTAAACAATAAAAAATGTTTAAATTATTTTTAAAATAGGCTTAAATTACTAATTGATAGTTAAATTAAAACTTAAAAAATTGGCAACTTTTTAGCAAAAACCAGAGTCTAGATTTTATAAATTTAACGTCAAGAATTTACTTTTTGCTGGGATTGTCGGTCCCATACGTCCTTACGCAATTTTTAAGATAGTACAACCGCAAAACCTTGTTGAGACAGATTTTTTTTAAAATTAGCACAGGTCTTCTTTAATGTTATATAAAAACATGTGCCAAATTTTAAAAAGCTCCACCATCTAGAAATCGAGATATTATACATTGAAAGTCGTTGCTTTTTCGAATCTCCTATAAGAGCCCATGTTAAAAGTAGCAATTTTAAAAAATTAATATATTAAATAACTACATGGTAAAGCCTTTTTAAATTTTGCAAACACGTTAACACAATGCTAACGAAGATCTGTGCCATTTTTGAATAAATTCTGTCTCAAAAAATTTCAACTGATGATTTTACATCAAGTTAGCACATAAGGGCAAACTTTTGAATAGACTGTCTCGGTTGTACTACCTTAACGTCAGGAGCCCCTGGGAGATGGCTGCGAGTCGAAGAAAAGAGTCTGATGCTCTTGTTCGTCCGGAGTCCGCGCTTTTCTGGCTCTCGTTTGGAAAAAAGAGAGCCTCAGGTAGATGCTAATGGGCTGCATTGTTTCTTATTTTTGTTTCCATCTCACGGAGCCTCGGAGCTCGAGCCATTGTTCCACAGGAGACACCACGCACCTCGTCAAGCTCTGGACACCGTTTTCCTCGAGCTACCAACCCCGAAAACTTTCGGATGTGTCGCCCGGGTGAGAGGCGCCGGGCCCCGGTGGTCTCATCGCTTTTCTTTTGTGCGTTAACAGTTATATTGACACACGTGTATGTGAAACATTTGCGGATGCGGAACCGAAAGAGAGCGGGAGAAAAAAAGATGCGATCCGGGATAAGGACGCGAAACACGTGTTCGGATTCCTCGAACCCTCTGGCGCCACCGAAATTCATATGCTGCCAGCTTCGAAGAAAAATTCGTATCTGTTTGCTTATACATTATTTATTTATTTACGACACCGGACATAATTCTTTTCACAACTCAACGTGATACAACGCTAATCGTGAGCAGGCTGCTCAAAATTTTCCTATTAAGGGTGTTGAGTTCGTACAACAAAAAAATAAAATGTTTGGTCAAGTTTTTCTCCCATTAAAATTTGTTTACGAATTTAAGGTGGTTGGTCTGTGACAGTAAAATCCAAAAGATTCTCCCGTTTTGATGACGTTTTTCTGACGTTCACAGTAATTTGCGAGATTAAGAAAAATTGTTGCTTTTCATACGAAATTCACTTCTATTAATGCGTTTCAGAAGAATAATTTTTTGAATTAAATTTATAATTTGAAAATTAGACACTGCTTTGAACGACTACGATAGAGGTTTTATATTCTCTAATAGTAATTATACGTACTATGCGATATTTATAATAAAGAGTTATTCAATTATTATTAAAAATGAAATCAGTGATGTTTACTCGACAGAAATAGCAAATAAACATGAAGTACAGTGTGAAAGATTGAAAGAATACATCAATTGAAACTGACAGGACTGTCAACGTCACTTCGTTCACTCCACTAATTTTACCACATTTTCATATAATGTGCAGCCTCAAAAATGCGTTTTCCTTCAACAAAATTGCATTTTTTGAGATTAGTGCCAGCCCAGACATAAATTGCACATGTATTTACCATCCATTATTACATATGACTACATATCATGATCCTCTTATGGTCGCCATGTTTTTTTAAGCTCCGCCCATTTGACAGATTCCAATATCGGAATGAAAATTTTGTAAGATCAGACAATTTTCCTTTTCAATATATGTAACAAATAAAAGTCATCTTGTAAGACCTAAATTTAAAATATATCGCGTTGTTTAATAAATTTCTCCATCAACTTAAAAGCTCGAATACAGCACACATGGAAGAGAGACAAAAATGGCGAAAATCTTTTGAATTTGACCGTATATATATACACGACAGTAAAGTACCTGAAGTGAAACAAGCGCGCGATCGTTGTCTGCGTCCTGTAAGATCGACATCTTGCGTAATTAAGTTGTCCCGACAGAATGACTTGTTCTGACAAAATAAAGGAAGAGGAAGAGAAATATTGGGAAAGAAAGAAAAGACGGAAGGAAGAGCGGAATTTGAGGAAAGAAACTGAAGGAGAAGAAAAAAAGATGATGAAAAAAAAAGGATGATGAAGAGTCGGAGATGCGGCGTAGGCGAGGCAAGTGACTCGGGCGTACAGGATAAACGGGTACTCGCCCAACGGACAGGAGGAGGTGCCGATATCTCAAGTATAATTTATCACCCAGCTAGAGCCTGCGGTTAGAGTCAAGTATATATACGCGGGACAATGAGGAAATTTTTGGTGCCTTGCGCCGAGTTCTTTCGGTTTAAAGCACGCGCGTTGCGTGTTTATATTGTATATCGAAATCAAAACGGGCTCGGATGAAAAATGGTTGGAAATCAGTTTTCGACGATATAATTATGAATAATTGTCCTAAACGGAACATTAAACCTTAACTACCAATTTTCCAGGCTCCAAATCGGAGATTCCTTCGCGGACCTGCCCAATTATTTTTTATAAAAATTCCTTTTACCTTCTCCCGAGATAAAGTTTTTCTAACCGTTTCCTTCGCTACCTGATACATAAAAATTGTATAAAAATTATTTTGTTGTTTTTATTAATTTTTTGATCAAGCTTCGACTCGATTAATTTATATATGCAATATTCGCAATAATAAATTGAATGCATGTGTGCAAAATTTGGTGATGGTTATAATTATTTTAGTAACATTTATCAATCAAATCATAAAAAATATAACATATAAAAAATTCAACCACTTGTAGACTAAGAAAATAATGTTGGAATAATAAAATTTTATTTCCATTATTTACTTTCTTAAATTTGTTAAATTGACCTTTAGTCATTTCAATTCTACTTTGATTGAAATAACTAAATCGTAATAATTAATAATAATCAACTAAATTGTATTTGATTATTCCAACAACATTTTGTTCCCTTATCAAAAATCATTTCGAAATTCACTTTTATAGATATTGTCATGAAAAATTTCGAGTCAATATGTTCAAAAATTGGCTAATAATATATTTTAAATTATATTTTTGAAATCAATCTTGATGAGAAAAATTAAATCTTTCTTTTAAAAGATTCAGTATTTATCAACGAAATAAATTACTACTAGGATAATTAATATGTTTATTCGATAAATCGATTTTCATAGAAAAACTTAATTTTTATGGAAAAAATCAATTTTTTGTTGTAAATATCAATTTTCATAGTCAAAATTTATTTTATTTATTTTATGGAAAACAAATCAATTTTTAAGAAATATATTTTTTATGGAAAAAAATGATTCGAATAAAAATTATTTATTATTCTTAGAATCCAGATAACATATACTACATACAAGTATAAAATTTCATCGAAATCGGTTCAGCCATTCAATCGTGAAAAGCTAACAAACAAAAATACACATTTTCCCATTGATTGATATATTAATAGAAAAATACACTTTGATAAGAAAATTTAATTTTTATGGAAAAATCCATTTCTTGCTGAATATGAACGTTTATAGTGAAAATTTATTAATTTTATTTTATGGAACAAATATCGATTTTTATTGGAAAATGTATATTTTTATACGAAGAAAAAAATGAATTCTCATAAAAATTATTTGCGAATCTTTTAATCCAGATAAAATTTCATCGAAATCGGTTCAGCCATTTAACCACGAAAAGGGAACAAGCAAATAAACAAAAAATACTAACTTTCCCATTGATATATTAGTATAGGATAAGATTAGCTTTAAATTTCGTATACAATGGAGTAGAATGGAAAGAAGAAAATTGGAATTGGAGAAAAAGCGAAGAGGCTTCTCTAATCCACTGTGTAAATAATTAGATATCGACGAAAAACAAATATATCGTTTCGCGCAGTTTGATAGATGACGCTGCGCTTGTTTAGTGGGTCGAGGAGCTTGTAAGGAGCGGAAAGAAGGGGGCGGAGGATAAATCTCCGGGAGGATTCCTCCGAGAGTGTTGCCGCGTTTTTTTTTCTCGTCGCCGAGAGAATCCTGGGCATAACCGAGTTTCGGCGGTTTTTACCTTGTCGGTGCTGGAGCTAGAAACACGCGGCAGACTACCCTCGAGGGTTCAAGGGCACGGAACCTGCAGGTTCCTTCCTCCTGCGAGAAATCGGCCGAATTGTACGGGGCGCGCGAACGAGAGAGAGAGAGAGAAATGAAGAATTAGAAGAAGAGGGCCGAGGCAATTAGGTGGCCCAGCAGGGTGCCAAAATCTCGGTCCCTCTCTACGCCTCTTTCTTCCACTGATGCTCAAACTCCACTTCGTATGTTTCGACCTCTTTTGCCTCCACTCTGCTTCTCCTCCCATTTCTCTTTTATTTTTATTCCTTTAAACGCCACTCATTCTTTCTAAGCCACCGATATTGTTTTTTTCGAAGCGTTAAATCTGGCCGTTCCCTGCTTCGCTGAGAAATTCGACTTTTGTTACGAAGAATTTGCCATACGCGCGCAGTCACCGATTTATCGTCAAAGGGTTCAAATACGAATAAATCATGCAACGAGTTACATTTCCCGTTGAACGTTAATCACATTGGGACACGGGACAGTCAATTATTTCATCACTATTTTCATCTCTGAGATCGACTAATTTCGTTCAAGTTAGATTTCGTCAACTAGCTTCATCCCTGCGATCGTTAAAAATATACTCTCCAGTTCCGAGTTTACAACGAAACAATCGAGCTTCATTTTTTGTTTTGATCAGGCCAACGTTTCTGTTGCGCTCATTTTACTCCCCATCTATCAAGGATATATTGTATTCAAAATCGAAAATGATGGAAAATTTTACATAACGAGCAGCAACGCGGCCGCTTTTTTCGTTTCAACATGTTTGAATTGATGTTTTGCAATTCTTCTAAGCGTATACTTCATACAATTTTGTATAATGCACTCTATAAATTGATTATGAGTTTCATGTCTTTTTTAAAATTGAATATTTGATCGCAAAATTTCCTGCAGATAACAAAAATATTACTTATACGGGGCACAATCCAAAAATTCATTATGAAAAATTGATAAAACTGATCCAAAAGTCAATTTTTTAGCTCATTCATTATTAATTCTTGGATTTCGCCCCGAATAATTATCATTTTGATTATTTACGGGAAATTTCCGATCGAATAGGCTCTTAAATTGATAAAAAAATTTCAAAAAATTTGGTGAGTCACACTGGGTCTCATGGACCCATGAAAATAATTTCAATTTTCAATGTCTTACCTTTCTCTTGACGAAATCAGCTTTACTAAGGGCATACAAATATTCACCATACAAAATTCAATATTTTTTCACTTTTTTTTTAAAATCAAGTTAAAATCGGACCATCGAATATTATATGGGTAAATAAAAATATTTAGTACTAATAATTTATGATGAAAAATGTAATTATTCGAAGCAGCACCGCTATTAAAAAACTGTTCGAGCGAATTTATAAAACTACATACGTTTAATGTAACTGAAATAATATTATTTAGAATAAAATAGCAGGATCGAGATTATTTCCATTAATTGGATAGCATTTTCATCCACACTGAAATTTTTTGATGTATTTCGAAACGATATTATAAATTTGAAACACTTGAAACACTATTCACTTTTCGTATGATTGAAAATAACGCTGACATTCTTGTCAAATAGCAACGAAATGTTTATCG
>JAPYYW010002354.1:0-21203 GCA_030522545.1 Cremastinae sp. A BG-2022a | reverse complement strand
GAGCGCGGAGCGCGCGCCTGGTGGGGGTATGCGATTTATGAGAAAAACTCTTCCCCTTGGGGGCTTTTGGGCTCTTATTGAGAGAGTCCACTGTACTATACTGAGTATAGTGACTTAGAAATTTTTAGGATTATGTGATACAAAACAGCAACTTTGATCATTTTATAATTATATAGATTATAAATTATAAATTATATTTTTCGTATTAAGTTCTCTCTGTGTATCCTTATTTATAAAGTAAAACTGTCACGCTTAGAATGAAATAAACTGACAGTTTGCACAAAAAGAACTGACATAGATTCTCAAAACGTCAATCTATAACCAAAGTTAGCACGCGCGAAGCGCGTATTACATTGCCTAGTAAATATTAAAATGAGATGCTGCTTTCGTTGGTAAGTGTATAATTTTTGTTTAAATGTTTATATCAATCTGGATAAGGTTTTTAGAGAAAGAACATTTGTGAAAGTTTTTCAGAAAAGGTTCCGACGAAACAAAAATTCAGGACAATTACAAAGTAAGTCGAAAAATTTGGATAAATTGCAAAATTATAATTTTTTAATGCACACTCGATCATAACTTACGATAGAGGAATAAAATATGAAATAATTCAATTGAATGTTTTTAATTGAAAAAAAAAACTAGAAGATCAGAAGAAAATGTGTAAAAGTATATTTCACGATCTGACTATTATTCTTCAGTATCAATAAACAAATTAATTACAATTTTGACAGGACAACGTCTTGCAGGTCATCACCTCGTATTTATCGTTTCAAAATAATTACTATTTTGTCACTTTATACATTAAAATTATAACTATCACGATTTCAATAATTTCAAATAACAAAAGTTATATTTTTTCAAAACTCATCAAGCAGTCTCATAAATTAAAATGAATCGATAAATTTTACTGCGAATAA
Source organism: Cremastinae sp. A BG-2022a (assembly GCA_030522545.1). Taxonomy (NCBI): domain Eukaryota; kingdom Metazoa; phylum Arthropoda; class Insecta; order Hymenoptera; family Ichneumonidae; species Cremastinae sp. A BG-2022a. Next base: position 20,286 of record JAPYYW010002354.1, on the reverse strand, counting down.
TTAGCAATTGGTCATCAACAAATTTTCATACATAATTTCTCAAGATTATCATAATTTCCAAAGTACATAATTTCACGAGAACATTCTCTCCGTGGGACTGCAGTTCATTCATAAATATTCCCAGAAGAATTCATTCGACTCGATTACGTTTTTCGTTGGAACGTGAAGTAAATATAACAGAGGAGAAAAATGATCTTCACAAATGTTGAATGGAGAGTTGAGAAACGAGTTGAGGAGTCAGTTCGTAAAAACGAGACGAGAGAGAGAGAAAAGTGTATCGTCCGTATAGATTGAACCGGGGGTGTTTAACGACGAGGGTGCATCACCTGGTAGGACCATCGATCAAGGAGGCAGCGAAAGGATGAAAGGAGTCGAAGGGTGCGCAGCATCGAAGCGGCGTCTTCGCTCATTCGAGATTCTACAGAAGTGCAGTCCAGAGAAATTTATGTCCAGGCGAGGGTGTTTCGAAAGCAGGGGTTAATTTGTCCTCGTCACGCTATTTTTTCGCTTTCCCCTTTTTATCGTTTGGGGATAAAGGGTGTGCCAGCATTGAATCCTTTCATCGTTTTCTCGCTGGCTCGCGCACTTTTTTTCATTTCCATTTTTCTACGCACCGTTCCCTCCACGCTCTATTCCCTTCGACTTAATTTCTTGTATATTAGCCCTCGCCTCTCGTCTCCGCACTCCATATCGCGACACTGCATCCAATATCGATTCACTCCCGTCGTTACGCACACCCGGTACCGCTCTCTTTTTTTTCCGCCCGAAGAAAGGGTGAAGATGACGATGACTATTCGTCCGCCTGTCGTTAACACGATTTTCGTTGTCTCAAATTTGTCGAGGTGTCGTTACGAGTGGCAAAATATAAAATCATTATGAATTGATCGCACAGTCATGCGGCCTTGTTGCTATATTACGCGATTAACCTTTTGGCTTTGAACTGACGAAAAGTAATAACCTTTATTCAGCTATAATATTAAGCATTCATTTTTTACACAATTTAAAAAAAATTAGCATTTAAATAATTAAAAGTAAAAAATTTATTGAAATTTCGATAACCAGCGTATTAAAAATTTTGACAAATACGTCAAGTCACTTGAATTTACCCTTGACGACGTAAATATCTGAAAAATATTATGGTAAAAGGATAAAATATTTCTTTTCAGGTGTATTAATGTGAATTTTGGACTGATCGAGAATTCTGTTTCGTGCGTGTCTCTCGTGATCCTCGACTCGGCGTCTCGTCTCGTTCCATTCTTCGGCCACCCTTCTTCAGACTTTTTTCTCCTCGATCTCACCAGGCCGCGTTGACCGCAAATGACGTTTCTTCCCGTAGTATCGATTCAAGACGGCGTATAATTTGATATCGATACGGTAACTCAACACTTGCCGGACACACGCAAGCCCTTCTCTCGTCTCTCTCATTTTCCAAACCGTCTCTTCGCATCTCCGTTCTCCTCCTCCGGTTTTGCCTCTCCCGTCAATATCGCAACAATCTAAAATTCCAAAAGCGAGCGTTCTTCGCCGGAAGCTCATTATTTGCATTCTTCAAAAAGATTTCGACAAAAGGAAAAATAATTCCCGAATTTTCTACTTCTTTTTTCAATTTCGTGATGAAAAGACGAGTTTTAAAACGACTCCTTCGAAGGCTCCGAATGCAGAGCCGGGGTCGAAGAAGCGAAAAAAAATATTGTTTTTTTTTCTTCGGAGAGCCGGGAGGGCGAAAGAGTGAAATTCTTGACATGATGCACAGGATGAGGATAATTCCGAGAGGTCACGCACGCGCCAGATGGATCGCTCGAGACTGAAGGGCCACGCTTCCGAGTTGTCGTGTCGGCGGGTAAACGGCTCGACACGAGTAGCCGTGCAGCTGGCAAACGAAAGCAAATTTACGTTCGGTGTCGGTCAACAGTGTCCCTTTTTTGGTGATCGCCGACGTTTTAATTGCTCGGACAAATTGGACCTTTTTCCGGAGAAAACTCGAAGCGCGCGAGTTTATATTCGTTTCGAGACTATGCATGTTGGAAAAAACAATAAAAGTTCCACGTAAATTCTGTCCCAACGTTTCTCCCGACCATCCATTTTGTTTCCTCCGATCGCGAAGCGGGAAGAAAAGGTTCGCCAATCCTCGCTGCTCTCACCATTTTGGATCACCCCATTTTCTCCAGGGTGGAAGACGAAAATTTGCCAGCTGGTTGCAACATCGACGAGAGCGTCATTGTCCCCGGAGCTCGCGACAAAGCGCCCGGAATTATCAGTTAAGTTCGTCAAAAAGGGAATAAATAAAAGGGAGAATCCAGCCCACCGAGTGTAACTGAAACCTATTCCCTTCTCTTTCTTTGCGAGCCCTTGAAAAGAGTAGAGAGATATTCTTCCTCTGGATCTCGTTTCTGCTTTTTTTTTCTTCCCTTTTTCGATGTCGTGTTCACGTCACCGCCCCTGGAGTACAGTGTTTTTTGGCGCATTGAGCGTCGGACGAGGCAGCGGACAAAGGGGATGAGAGAAAAAGGTCGAGTGGAAGGTCCGTGGATGAGAGGAGAGCAAGAAGCTCGTGAATCTGTATACGGAGCAATAAGAGCTACTTTGTGCGAGACTCACCCCAACGGGCGCGTGTCACCCCGTACACACCCTTCGCGCTTTCGGTGGGGTTGCTCCCGGCCAATCGCGCTCTCCGCGCACCACGTGACCCCCTCGAGCCGTCCCTGGTATCGGCCAATGGGGACGCAGGGGTCAAACAACCCTTCGGAATCTCACCCTCCGGTTATCCGAGCCGAACCAATGATGGACCGGATCGTGTTTCGAGCCGTTCGCCGTCTCGCTTCCTCGGCACGAATCCCAGCAGCCCGGACTTCCGCCGGGTCGGACCCACCTCCGAACAACCGGTTAATAAATAATCGATAGCTCGAGAACTATCTTTCCAGATAACAGAGCACGATATACTGAAAGTTCCAGAATATTTCGTTAAATTAAACCTTTTAAGGGTTTTATCGGAAATTTCAATCAAGGTGGTACTTTTGTGAAGTTGCTTTTATATAATTTGCGCAAATGCTCCTTGCATCTGTACACGAAAGTATGTGCGAAGTTTAAAGAAGTTTCGTTAAATGATGATTGAGATGTTTATTGTTGAAAATCAATATTTTTTGTAGCTTTCTATATGTAAAAGTCTCATGGTAAAGTTACAGTTGTTAACAATGAATATCATGATTGTCAGATTGTGAAAACTTTTCTAATTTTTTAGCATTTTAGAACGATGTTGACGATCGTGATGATTTTACATTCAATTTGTATGTAACAACAAATTGAATGTAAAATCCATTTAACGTTTAAAAGTAACGTCACGTACAAAAGTTTCCTTAATAAAATAATTTGAAGATAGTTTCCCTGACAGGAATGCATTTTATATGATAAATTGATGAAATTTAGTCTTTAATATATTCTTCATTGTTTCAGTATCAAAAATTTTTATTTCTCGTGAGAAAAATGTTGAAATTATATGTGTTGAAAAATGTTGAATATCTGATAACTCTCAAATGGTTTAGTGAATATATTTCAAATTTTTCTCAACAATTTTTCATAAATTTCGGAAGGACGTATAAAAAATGCAGCCAGTTGTCATCATTTTAAAAATCACTTTAATTCATCTTTAAACTCACAATTATGAGATCAAATTATTTCAGAAACAAAAAGCAGCTAAATTCGCCGAGTCTCGCACGGGCGACTTTTGCAACGCGAGGCTTGTCCCGTCACGCCGGAAGTGCTTGCGCGAGCGATCCGTCTTCGTTCAAAGACGACCTTTCCGCTTGTACAATCTTGACCCATGAAAAGCACCAGGACAGATTCTCGGGTCTCGAGTGGACCTCGTTATTCGCTCGCTCACACTGCAGATGTTTATTTTCACTCGGAGATCTTTTCTCCCTCTCGGTCTCTCTTTTCTCCATTTTCCATTATTTTTCCCTCCTTTTCACGAATCGACAGCATCGTCTTCGTTCCCGTGACTGTGCACTATTTCTATCAACTTCGTAGACGTATTTGGATCTCTTTTTGTGCCACTTTCGTCACGCTACGATATTTCTTTTCGCTGGAAAGGTCCCGAACGATTCCGCTACGAATAGATCGCTCGTTGCTATTTTCTCGTTTTCCGGTAAATAGAGAACACATACAGCGACTGGCATTTACAAAGAAGATAAATCGTTGATGAAGGATAGCAATAATTATTGCACGGTTCTTGAAAGAAATTCAAACCTTATTCCTCTTTTTATAGTCCCGTTAAAAATGTATCGTGTTCTTTTGTCAAGTATGACCATTAGTTTTCAATTTATATTATTATAATCATTAATAATGAAATGCAATAAAAATGCATCAATTATAAATATTAAAAAAATCATTTATTCTTAGTTTGTATTCAGATGAAAGAATAAATATTTTTTTCAGTCCAAATTAATCACGAATATATTATAGATGGCTTTATATAATACAATATATTGTATTATATAAAAATTATATAACTTTTTGCATTTTAATTGAACATGACTATTAATAGATATTAATCGAATCTTATATAGGGACGAAATGAAAAATGACGAATTAAACAGCGTAAAATGCACGCTGACGCGTATTCTAGAGCACGAATGATTTGTAAGTAGCAGAGATTAACCAAAGTAGTAATTTAAATAAAAATGAAAAAAAAAGCGATGAGGCTTAAGGGCTCATTACAACGATAACAATGGATGGAGCGCGCTTGGGAAGTACAAAGGGCGCGAGCGTGTCGGGGACAATGAAGAGCGAGGAAAACAAAAATTCGTCTCTCAATGACTCTGTCCGACACGTTGATTAAAACGAGTAATAGGGAAATAAAAAAGAACTGCTCCGACGCGTCTACCCTGGCGGGGCTCGAGTTTCCTCGCCCCCGAAACATCCTGTCTGACCTTCTGTTCTCCGCATTCAACTCCAATTCCACGTGACGAATGTGAACTGAGCTCATTTGAGAAAACGACCCGTGACATGCCCGTCAGAGCACCGTAAACACCCTCGGAACGTCTCAACACCTCTGCACTTTTTATTCTTCGTTTATTTCACTGCGCCGTTGTTCAAACTCCAAACGCATCTCTGTCAATCTCAATTTATCCTAATTCTCATTTAAAGTTTTCTCGAAAAACGATATTTTAATTTTATTTTTTTCAATTTAAGGGACACTGGCAAAAATTACGGCTTTAAATTTCACTGTAATCTATTTTATGCTATACTGATTAATTTGACCAATAACGTGTGAACATGTATTAATATAGATTTATATATAAAATATGAAATTTCTATGATTTTAAATAACATTTACTTACTTCGAATGTAGTTCCTATCAATGAGAAAAAAAACGATTGAGTCAAAAAATATATTTAGTTGATTCGTACTTAGTTAATTTAACATTAATATACTCAAAGTAATTGATTATCTATTTTAGAAGACTAATCTTATGTTTATTTAGGAAAAATGTTTTCAAAATTTATACAGTGCTCATATATATTTTTAAAAATATATTATTCATTTAAGGTGAAGATTGATCTTTAAAATCTAACTACTATATATACAATTACTGACTCCAAAGAACTGATTGATGTACTTTAAAGCATAATTTCTTATAAATGAAATTTTAAAAATTATTGAAAAATAGACGATTCCATTTTCCAGAAAAAATTCAACGATGCATCTATCATTGGAAGTGGATAGGAATGAACGTTGAGTGAAAAAGCCTCAGTAAAAAGAGGAAAATGCATCGAGAACCGAAATGAGAATAGAAGATGCGTAAAAAATGCATTCGAGGAAACGGACGAAAGTTGAGAGGACAGATTTTGCGGAGATAAGCGATGAAAGGACCAGAATGGAAAATGGAAGGAAAAAAATGCAGGGAGATCAGACTCGAGGGATGAATGAAATTTTCGATACAAAGGTAAACAAAGTGAACGAATTTTTACACGTAATATTCCACTCCTTCAAACAATCGAGCTTGCCCGATTAAAAAATTGAAAAAAAACCCATCATTTTCACATTTTTCGTCGATCCAAAAATATCGAAATTCCTATTCGGGGAATTTACAAAAATTAAATTTCAAATTACTTCGGGGAATCGTCGTCTCGAAGCTTTTTGGAATTGTAACGAGCGATCTTAAACTTTTGATCCACATTGTGCGTGCACATCCATGGAGTATAATTCTTGTGTACACGGAGCACAAAACGTATCGTTTACTCGAACGAGGGCTAATCCGCTTACCCGGGTCGTAATGACCATCTTGTAAGGTTTTTTCCTCGCTCCCGTTGAGCATTGGATAGCGTGTTTTCGCCGCGTTTATTGTTGCGACGTTTTGTGAGAAAACAGCATTTTCGTCGCTCGAGGTGACGTCAAGAAGGAACTTAACTTATCTCCGTCACAACATAAGAGACGAGAGAAAAAAAAACAGCGTCTCTCGTCGTCCCTCCTCGTCGTCGAGCATTCACGAAGTAAGCGCATCAAGCGAGAGAATCTCAACGAGATATCTCGTCTCGATGGCCCTCGGACGAGAGACAGGTCGTCCGACGACACCGCTCTGCGCACAGTTCTTTTTTCATTCTACTTTGCGAGAAAAAAAATTCACCTGTGTGAATTCACCGAGCTCGAATCGACCTCGTTTTATTTTTCAATTTTCATCAGAAACTTTTTTTTAATTAACATTTTTAACATACCAACGAGAGAAATTATGATCGTATTTAAGGATGTATGGCACAGACGATCCCATTGAAAAGTAAGTATATAAATTCTTGACGTTAAGTTTGTAAAATCTATATAGACTCTGGCTTTTGCTAAAAAGTTGCCAATTATTCAAGTCTTAGACTATTGATTGGCAACTTGAGCATATTTTAATAATAATTAAAAAATGTTTTATTGTTTGAGCTATATTTTAAAAAATTATTTAAACGTTTCGAAATTACTGTCTATACAAAATTAACACTAAGAATATATTTTAAAAAATCCACAAGAATCTCATTTTTTAATTTGTATTCAGTGCGAATTTATAAATTCTCCATATAAGAAACAATATTAAGTTTTAGCAATTTCGGAGTTTGATAACTCTTGACTCATTTGAAATTTTTTCATATGCTTAGGAATAAAATACCAAAGGTTTATCAAATTCTCATATTTTTTAAAAATAAGAAGGTTCGATCGTTTCTCACGTAAATATTATTTTTCAACTTATTCCTCTAAAATTTGGCATACATAGAGATTAATGTGATACCTAACTTGTGACTAAAATTCAATAACATTCATCGTCTAAATAGAAATATTAATTTTTTTCAATAAATAAAATAGTCCAAAAATCTCAAAAGAAGAATGTAAACGAATAAAAAAAAACCTCTTGTCAAATCTCTGCTCTTTGGCACTCCGAGACCTTTTTTTTCTCTTCCATCAGACTTGAGTCACCGATGTAACAAGGGAGATGACAGGGATCCGCGATAAAAAAGTAAAAAAGCGGCAACACGTATAGGATGATCGCGGGTAAAAAAAAATGAAGTCATCGGTCATTGTCTCGAGGGACGCCGATATCGGGAAGATTCTTTTATCAAGCGTTGGTATACGGTGAATGCGAGAAGCGTGAGGTCGGAACCCGTTGGCGAAGGAGCGAAGGGGGTTGTCACCCTTCCCGTAGCGAAAAAGGACCCGCGGACTTAATCCCATGAATACGAAATCACAGAGCAAACACGCTCGGCACGCGCGCTCTTTCGCCATTCTCTCTCGGCGTCCTCGATATTTCACGGATTAGGGATAACACTCGTAACTTATTTTTTTATTGTATATTTCACGCTCGCTCGAGAATTGAGATCGATCGATTTTCGGCCGAGCCGTCTCATTTCTTGGACAACTCCGTGAACCGCCGGCTTGAAAAAATAATTCTACTTGTTTAGAACAAATCATCGTGATGTATTTTTTTTTTCATTAATTATTAATTACAAGATATACCTAAAACGAACGTGTTACTTTTTACAAAAGCAAAATCTTTATGTGAAGGCCACGTGCGCACGCAATGCCCTTTTTTTATTCAGTACGACGCGAGCGCGTTCTTTTCGATAATTATTACTTATAATCTGTCAACAAGCTCGTAAGAAATACAGATAAAACTTAATGAACAGAAGTCATTGTACAGACGTAAAATTATTGTGGAGGACGATGCCCGCGATTCTTAAATTCGTTTAGCTCGCTAAGATCACTGTGATATTTGTTTCTCGGTTACTTTTAGGTCCTTTCTCATCGCACATCCGATCATCCGATACTTTTTCTCTCACGCATTTGTTTTTTCTCATATTTACAGTTCTTTTTTTTTTAATATTCCTACTCGTCACTCATCCTCGTTCTTTAATTCTTATTTTACGCAAACATTTCGAGAATCTCCGTGATATGGAAAAAATTTCCTTTTAACACACATTTGGACGGACGTTACGAATTATTCGTCTTTCCGAAGAGAATAAATCGTGTTCGAAGAATAAAATGAATTTATCTTTGAGAAAAATCGTAATATCCTTTATAATTTATTGATTGAATTTTTCATTGCAGTTATCGTGAGAATTTTGTGTACAATAATGTTTATTTTTTTAATCTTACAAACTGGCAGGTTCACGCACGAATTACAAATTTATTTTCTCAGGGGCCACTCGACACTCACCATTCACAGATGCAATCATTTATGGAAAAATACAGTTTTCGACTATTCTTTAAAAAATCTTATCAGTAGATGTGAATGATTTGTTGAATTTAAATACGGGCATCGACCTGCTCAGCGTTTTCGGGGTTTTTTCGACGATTAATTCTTATTAGAGATATCCGTACGGTGAAGCGACAAAAGACGAAGGAACGTGGGTAAAATTTTCATTCGTCTTCATTACTTTTTTCATTGTCACTCTTATTTTTGAAATTCTCGTATGTCCTGACCGCTCAGTGATTTTTCTTCCTCTTTTCGCCATTAATTATGTTAATTTTATAATTTAATCTTCATAGACTTTTCGCAGCAATCTTTTTTTTCTTTTGAGCGACTGACAAAAATACACTAGATACCCTTTTGCTGTACAAAGCCTGTTATTTCGAGGCCGTGCTGAATTTTTTTAATTTTTCGAAATGTTTCATTTTTGACAAGGCTCCACACATCGATTCGCGAGATATGGCATTGAACGGCGGAAAGCCTTGAAAAATGTACGTAGAATTGTGCGAAGAGTAAATCCTTGGAATCGTTATGTTCATTGGGTCCTCGTGACTCCCTCTTCGCTTAATTTTCTCCTTGTTTTCGAACACTCTCGTACTTCCGTCCCATTCTTTCGATCGTCCATCCAGACGAAACCATGATAAATAACACATTTAACAAAGACACCTAATTCTAAACGTTTGTCTTTTTTCGTTTTCATCGTTTGCTCCCATAAAAAATTTAGTATTATAATCGAAACGAAGGCAACGGATGAGTGTTCGTGATCGTTGTCGCGATCGCATTCACAAAATTTTATTCAAGATCTCTCTCTCTCTCTCGGTGTTTCTTTTTTAAACACGAACCGAGATGAATAACTCGAAATCCTCTTCATCGTTATATATAACGACATCATTATTTTCACCTCGTATCAGCACCGGGCTTCTCCTTGCCTTCTTCGAATAATCCGAATGGAGAGTGTCACACCGTTTTCCCGGTCACTCCAGTGTTCTCAGCATTATCTCGAGCTCCCGGAAGGAAGCACCCAGCTTGCCAGGAATCACCTGTTTCTTCTGGACTAGAGCCCGCAGGGAAGCGAGTTTATCATAACAGGAGAGGCACTTGTGATATCTAAAAATAAAAAAATGTAATATTTATTTTACACTGAAATATAATATTAATCGAAAATTCGTTTTCTCAAGTTTTAGATCATTTTTCGTTCATCACCTTTCTTCGCGCGAGACGTCCACCCCGATCGTCTGTATCGGAGCCTCGACGTTTGACTTGATTACCGGTGCAAAATTTCGAAGTATCAGCCTCAGAGCGGAAACACCGACCGTCACGTACCTGAATTTAAAAGCAGACGAATTAGATAATAAAATAAAAAATAAACGAATATCTATAAAGTATTATATTAATGTTGCGTTAATAATGTTTTACAAGAAAATAAAAAGAAAATCATCGTGGAAACGCTAGGACAGTCGATGCGGTCAAAAACGAAATTGCTCGTGGATTCGCTCTGGCAGGGATCGAACACGAATTCATTGCTCCCATTTCGATTTGACACGGCTGATTTTGTCATGGAGAACGGTAAAACCCTTCATCGTTACCGGGACGCCCGACCGTGACGAATCTCACAAAATTCTCAAATGGGCCCGCGTTATTTATTGGACTCGTTATATCACGGATAAAGGGTTTTCCGAGACGAAAACGAACATTCATCGATCTTCGCGAGTCGCGTTAAAAAAAAATTAAATTATTTACAACACATACAAAAATTGAAAAAAAAATGTATTCCTGTGTTTAATTTTTAAAGACATTTCGTTCTTTTTTTTATCGAAAAAAGTGACGATAAATACGCTAATTTTAAACAAGACCACAATATCGTAAAAAATTTATAAAAATGATTTTAAAAACGTTAAAATTATGCTTGAAAGGTGATCAACTTGTTCAATCCCCATGAAAAATCGACCTGTAAACATTTGAATCGGCAACGTTTATAAAAACGTGACGAGTTTGCATAACCGGCGACTCGTGCTTTCACGGATCATTAGACACGGGCATTTAGCTGGAACTCGGCAGGCGTGAGAAAAAAACGTCGCAATGAATATTTAGTTTCATTTACGGACTTTTTCCCCTTCCACGTCGCACGAGTCATACCGACTTCGATTTATATTTTTCAGCACGAAAGATATTTCTTTGAGACATATTTTTTGTTTAAGAGGCGAGCAGTCGACAGCTGGAAGGCGCGACCCGCGATCAAACCGAGATCATTTGTTTACGGTATTTTAGACTTTTGGGCACGAACCGTGAAAGTCCGTCTACTCGAGACCAGTTAATTACAGGCTTCCTGTCAGAAAATAATTATCATTGTTCCGGCTTTTCTATCATTACGTCTTTTTTACCTCATCAATTATCTTAATCGAGGATAAACTTAAAAAAGTATTAGTAACGATAATTTCTTTGCCGATATATTTTGCAGGAGAGAAAATAGAGTGTTTTTTCAACTGAATTTCGCATGGGAGACGAGAATTCGATGAACGAATAACGGACACGCGGCGAGAACGAGCGTCGCGTCGAGCATTCTCGTCTCCTTTTTTACCATTGATACGTTTACGAGCTCGAGAGACATCCGGATTGACATATGTAAAAAAAAAAATTGAAGAATGTCGCGGGAGTGTCGTCCTCTTCAAATTTCACAATTCATTTCGGATAATGCTCGGCGTTTAAATTGATCGAGTGAGAAGAGAGATTCAGTCCTCGAATTTGCATCTGCCACTGTCTGTTCTTTGTCTTGGCTAATTTGTGACTACCCTCGCTCGCTCGTCCGCGTTCGGTCTCGCTCCCTCGTCTACTCCGGCCCGAATCGATAAAACCCCGTTTCTCATTCCCGCACAGCCATACTCGGCTTGGACCAAATCCGTTTTTCTTTTCTTTTTTTTTTCATGGCACGTTGAATGAAAAACATTGAATATTCTAGGCGGGTGAATGAAACAGATTTTCACACTCACATTTCGTATTTACTTTGAAGCAACTCTCCTATCGGCGTGAGAAGAGAATTACAAAGATCCAAGTTCCACATTGTTCTGAAAATATATTTGCGATTACAATTTTTCATAAAATTATTATTGAAAATCTTTTACAGTCTTGACGAAAAAAACTCACGGTTTTAGAGTAAGTACTCCAAGAAGATCGACGATCACGGAAAGATTGTTCATAGCGATCGCTGAATCAATGGCAGACTAGGAAAAAAAAATTGTTGATTAATTTAACGAATTTATAACAAATGAACAAACGACCTCACTATTTTTGGAATTTGATTACCAACCTTGAGGTCTTTGTTGTGCCAGAGTGAATAAATAATTTGCAGAGATCGTTGTCGATTGGATAAAACGGTCATCATCGATTCGTGTCCTCTCATCATACTGCTAATCACTTCCGCTTCGGACATGTCGCCAAAAACTCCTACTGGCGCGTATCCCGATGTTTGACAATTATTCTTGAAGGTAGATAAAATAATAAACCTCTTTTCTGATTATCTTATCCGAATTTTGACTAAATATCTGGACAATATTTGTCATTTTTCGATGTAAAAAACTTACAGGTAAAAAGCTATCTGCATCGAGACCGTACGGTTTATCAGCACTCATGGGCACCAATTCATTTTTTTCAGGTTCGTCGACCGTCAGTCGGAGCTGCGGCACTCGCGATTCGACCTTCTGATGCGGAGTCACCTGAGCCTTCGACAGCTTTTTCGTTCCCGATACGTTTCTCGCGGACAAAGGTGCGTTCCCAACGAAATTTCTGTACACGTTCGTTGTTCTGCTGTGCCCCGTGTTTGGTCGATTTAATTGCGGATCCGAGGGACTGTGCTTTATGCTGTTGATCCTGAAACGGTCACGAAACACACATTGGACTCTCAAAATTTCGAAATAATTGGAGAACGAACGATCAAAAATGTTGTAAAGAAAAGACTCACTGAACGGGAAAGTCGCTTTCGTATTCTTTGTCGTTTTCCCGACAGCTGCTTTGTCTTTTGAGATAAATCTTCGGCGAGTCGGGACTCGGCGCCCGATTTTTCAATTTGCCATCGTCGATAACTGGAGAGACCGAAGCCATGGGCGCGACTCGGGGCGTGAGCGTCGAGTTGGATCTCTGCGGGCCCAGAGGCTGCTGATGGCCGAGAGAATTATTGCTCTGAGAATTTTTCTTTCCCCCGGGAAGTGGCGTTATGCTTTGTCTCAGAGGCGGTACCTGAGCGAGATTTCTCATGTTCCTTCCCAGAGCGTTCGCTTGCAAATTCGCTCTTATCTGACTCGTCGAGGTAATGAGATTTTGCTGAACCGTCGTCGTCGACTTAATCGGATGCACTCGTACCGGCGTCGGCTTCGTAAGTGAAAGCGTCGGCGGAGGAGGAGAATCCGGCGTCGCTGGAATTCCTTCCACGTACTCGACACTTTCTTCCGTACTCCCCATCGATTCAGATAAGTTTTGAATTATTTGCGGCTGCGCCGGGTCTGAAAAACAATAATGAAAAATATTTAAAGTTACTTTGAACTTTGATCGTTGATACGAATAATTGTTTTCTTCAAATTTATTTGTAGTGGAGTTTTTATCGTTTTTTTTTGGTCTACCAATGATTGAACACATAACTCACCTATGTCTCGAGGCTCAGGAAAAGCCGCGATTTCGGGAGGTGGCGTGCGAGACACTGTAACACATCGTGCGTAGCATGCACATTCACTTAAAACTGACAGCAATTTTAATAATCGTTGAGTGTGTTACTTTAATCGAGTGAAAATTAGTTTCATCGAATCTGAATGAAACACCAATATGAATTAATTTTTTTTTAAATTGAGACTATTGCAAAGTCTCTCAACAAATTTCTCCAAAAAAAGTTTCTTTTTTAGGGGAATCCATTTAGATCGCTCGTCGACGAGTCCGCGTCTTTAATGTTAGTAGCGTAGACTAAAAAATGCTAAAAAGCGAATGTTAAGGAGAACATATTTAACATAAAGAATTGCACAAGAGAAAGCAAGCAGGCAGAAGTCGAAGAAATTTTCTTCTCCTCGTTATTCCGACTTACGTGATCTGTTGGGCTGGAACACGTTTTTGTATTCGGAAACATTTGGAATTTCGGCGTAGGTGGCTTCGTCCTCGGGATCGGTGCCCGATTTTTCTGCCTCTTCGATCGTCTTGACATTGAGTCTGCGCGGAGAAAATAGTTAACGGAATATCCAAAAGATATTGGGACTCTTTTCTCCTAACGTGGATATTTACGTGTGTTTCTTAAGACCGGCAGGTCTTTCCTTGGAAAAGCTCTTTCGCAATGAATTCCCATGATTGAAAGACATTCCCGACGTCGATACGCCGCCGAAAGGAGCGATTTTTTTCAAATCGCACACGTGCAGGACGACGTTACCGGAATGGAAACTCGCGCCGATCTGACGAAACAAGTTTTTTATTTAAAGAGACAAGTTGATCCCAGTTTAAAACGTGCGTGTGAAAAAAAAAACGAATAATCACCAGTTGGTTTTGTACTATGGCGATATCTTGAACTTTTCCCCATCCGGTTGGTACCGTATCCAACGCTCGGGACGGTTCCCATCCATAAACTTTGAGAACATCCTGACTTCCGGCAAAGAGACATTCACCGCCTTGACTAAAGTGCAAACATCTAAAAAAAAGAGATTTTATGTTTGAATAAAATCTTTCTGACGTCTTCAGCGTGCCAGTGCGCTAATTAAGCATTTTCAAACCTGATAGCCGTTGATTGGCTCGAATCCGTGGATGATACGAGTTGGAACGATTCCAAATCCCAAAAATGAACGGTTCTGTCCACGCTTCCGGTTGCCAACAAAAATTCGTGAGGATGAAATTCGACGGTCGTTGCTGAGTCGCGGTGCTCCGAAAATTGGCTCAATTGTCGTCCAGTTTTCAAGTCCCACAGCTAAAACGTGAGAGACTGAGTAAACGCGCTCGTGATTATTTTATCAGGTAAAAAAAATGTTCAAACGACGTTACCTTGACCATGCCCTCTTCCCCAGCACTGGCGATCCAATGTCCATCTGGACTGAATTTCAAACTATTGACTGTCCGGTCGTGTCCCTTGTATGTGAAGATGCACCCTTTTTTCCTAATGTCCCAGAGTTTAATGGACGTGTCAAGACTCCCCGAAGTTAAAAAAGGGCCATAAGGATGGAAATCCATGCACCGAATTCCCGCCTTGTGGCCTGTGAGTGTCCTTGTCAACTTTGCATGTTCCAAGTCCCATATTTTGAGCGCTCCCATTTGCGAACCAGCGCAAACCAGGTCTTCCGTTTGTCCAAAGCGTACGCATTCTACTGGCGTCGTGTGTCCGCTGAGACTCTACGGTAAAATGAAAAGCATTAGGATCGAGAATAATCTTCTCGAAAACAAACTTATTTGTTGGACTCACCATAATACAATTTTGCTTTCCAACAGCCCATAGGTTGACTTTTTTGTCATCTCCTCCAGTAACTAAGACTCTCCCCGATTTGTGTCCCAGGGCAAGACAATTCACATTCGACGAATGAGCTGCAAGATCCTCTGCAATGGCGAAACAAATTCATTTTTTTTGATGGTCCAAAAAAATATTTTGTGCGTACCCTTTCATTTTTGTAAATATTGAATTTTGAATAATTTTTCGTTTGCATCAAAGCAATGTGTAACTGTATTTTTGAGACGTTTTTTACGAAAGATAAAATTTGCAAGATACAAGTTGGCACGAAAAAGCAAGAAGTAGAGACGAAGGTTAAAAAAGTTGGGTACACTCACGGAGTTTCCAGGATCTTTTTGTTGAAGAAGCCATTCCAGGAAACTTTGAGATTACGCCGTTACGAGCACGACTTATTTGGCAATGACAACAAGTCGGGTTCTCAGACCTCGGACGACCAAACTTTTTTTCGACCAATTTGCACGGCACATTTTTTCTCTCTCGTTTTTCTTGCTCGTCCTCTCATATATCGCACGGACAATAATAGTTTGGGAAAAGAGGTTCCATCGTCGGCCGAAAAATAAGTTTATCCGTTTGCTTCACCAGGCTCGACGATACGATTTTTTTCGATCACACTATTTTGACGAGTACCAGCGATCCGCCTCCGCACTGTATATCATTTCTGGAATCTCTCGGCTCGTTCGGCACTCGACTGTGTTGCTTTCGTGCCCTCGGTGGCACTTCGAAGGCGACCAAGAGCGAGCGCGAACCGCCACCAATGATGAAAACGGTAACGAAACGATGAGAGAATAAAAGAAAAGGAAATAAATGTTACGTTGGGAAATATCAGAGTTCTCCCGAGTCACCTTCGAGAGACAAAACACACACGCTGTACTGACTGCTGTTGCTGATGCTGTCTACTTTTCCTTCGAGCAATAAAGGGGGCGCCTCCTCTCGCCACTGTCACATGCATTCGGTTTTTATTCTCCAAAAACACACTTCTTTCTTGCAAAATCAAAAAATATACAAAACGTTTTGAAAAATGAGATACGCGAGCGATTTCTTCTAAGAAAATAGAGAAACTACGAGTTAAAAAACTGTCCGTGATAACGAAAAATTTGTATTGCTAAAGGTTAATGAAGTTCAAGTTTTAAATTTGTTTGCAAAGTATCTTCAAAGAGATTTCACAATGTTACTGAGACTCGGGAAAAGGTTAAAAATTCCTACCGTATACAGAAATTATGCAAATTATGTTCAAGGCCAATCACCAGAACCGCGAGTGAGAGAATATTTTTATTACATCGATCATCAAGGATTGGTGAGCATAACCTAAATCTCATTCATTGTTGACATTGAGAATACAATATGTTAACGAAGATACTCTTTGCAGCTGTTCATGGACGATGCGCGAATAAAAAATTTTACTTCATGCTTCAAAAGTACAGGCTTCGAACACATCGATTCATAACAATAAGATCCTATACATTTTGATCACTCTTCAAATTTTCTCAGTTGTAGATTGATGGAAAAATCTACTACCTTTTCAGATGTGCAATTCTTAGCCTTTTTCTTCAAAAGATTGAAAATGAATACCACTGAACGTTATGCTGAAGAATTCCCATTCGTGTCGTTCTGCGGACTCGAGAGAAACTATCTTCGTTGCGACGATTTGCCTATTGTCTTTACTGAGTTGATTTATCAGAAATTGAATGAAAGCAAGAGTATGTACCTCAGCTACTGTCACGCAGGGGACAAGCTATTGGTGATTACTCCTTTCTAGTCGTATTTAAGTTAAATCTTGTCTTGACAAAAAGCAAAATGTCAATTTGTTCCTACAGGTGCCCTTAGAGCCAGAAAAGCTTCACATGAACATAAAAACAGGAAGACTATATCATCCAGCACCAGAAAGAATTGGTGGTGCTGGTCTTATCAGATCAAAATTGACAATCGATCTCAGCAAGGATTTTCTGTTCATGAATGGTGAACACACAAACCCAACACACATCACCTTGGATCACATACGCTACAAACTTGACTCAAGTTGGACAAACAATACTATACTGGACGAAAAATATAAAATTGAAAATAAGATTTGATAAGAGTTTATGTTTTGTTTTTAGGTATTATATGGGTAATAAATTTTTAAAGTTTAGCTCATATTTGATTTTTAAGATATTTTGATATATTATATGCATCATTTTTCAACTGTCGAGAGAATGAACGTTTTTTTTCTATAACAAGAGAACATTTTTTATAAAGTTGGCTATAAATTAACATGGAACTTCGAATACTCTTGCCGTGGAATCGTCCGAGGTCGTCAACATTCGTGAACCATCTCTGTAAAAACAATTGAAACAATTCTCAATTAATTTCACCAGAAGGATAAAATTTTGTTCGTATTTCGGAGATACTCACGATGAAAGGGACAAATCTAAGATATGCTCGGTATGACCCGTAAACGATTTGATACATTCGCCTGTCCTTGCATCGTAACATTTTACTAATCCATCCAGGCCTGCAGAAAACAATAGCGGAGTTTTTCCTTTCCAGACTATCTTGCTAACTCCGCCCTCCTGTGTTATTTTGTGCCTGAGAACCTGTTGATCGATCATTCAAGAAATTGCATTAAATCGTTTATTTTCGAAACATTGAAGTAAGCTCGGAGTAATTTTCAACAAGCTTACTTTTTTCGTGACATCCCAAATGAATATTTCACCGTTCACGGTTCCCGTCGCTGCCAACTGTAGATCGATGTCCGTACAGAACGCCACGGCTTCGACCCAATTGCTCGGTGCTTCGTTCGCACCGCTTTCCCCGTTCTCATCCGAGCTCTGCATATTCGTCGAATTTCCGATCTTGTTTTCTTGCAAGTTTTGTAACACCGCGGCGATCTGCGGATTCAAACCGATTATTATTTTCTTGAAAAATTTCGCCTGGCGTAGTTTCAACGAAAAAAAAGTCGAATAGTTACCGCTCCCGTTTGCGTTGTTTGCAAAATGGTTTTTCCGTCGACCGCTGCGGAAATGATGAGCTTGCTGTCCGATTGACAATCGATGTCTGTAATCGCGGCCGAATGACCTGTGCCCGGTGCATTCGACGATTGCAAAGAACCGGATTTTAGATCGTACACGCGCACGGTACCATCTTCGTATCCAACCGCCAACCTCTTACCTGCAAATATGAAAAATAATCACTTGCTGTTATATGAAATACGAAATATCATTTCCAATATTGTGGAAAATTTTGATGATACCATCTGGAATTACTACTGCAGTCTCAGCTCTCTTTCCAAATCCTTGGAAAATTTTACATTCTCCGTCCGGTATTCGCCACATGTAAACGTCTCCATCTACCGAACCAGCAAACAAAACGTTTGCCATTGTGTGCCAACGCATCCACTGAAAAGAGAAATAAGCGTGAATTACATTTCTGATAGTTTGTTGAGAAGAATTTTAGATTTATTTCTATTTACCGTCGCATCCCCAATGTCAAATTCCCAAACAACTTCTTTGCTACTGATGCTCCAAACTTTAATATTTCCACTCATGTCACCAGTGGCTAGGTAAGAGTCGTTGTGATTGAATCCGACGAATATGACACTGTCCTTGTGACCCTTGCACTCTATGTGAATTTTTCCAGACATGACTTCCCAAAGATAAGCCTTGTCGTCTTCTCCACCAGTAGCAGCCAAATTTCCATCTTTGCTCAGTGCACCACAGAATACAGAGCCTAGTGAGTAGTTCAAAATGTCAAGCTTAAATTTTGTTTTTTAACATACAAGGCACAAGGATTGAAGATTCTTACCTTCGTGTTGATTAAATACACAAAAACTGTCATCCCCATCGATACCCTCTTCCATATCCTCGTCATTATCCTGCTCGAGAGCATCCAAAACCTCGTCAACATCGCCCACGTAAATCATATCTTCCTCGTCCAAGTTTTCCTCCATTTCGGGTGAGCTAGGTCTACTGTCCTTGCTCAGCATTTCGTTGAATTATGTACAACAAATAGTAAGAGGATATCTTCCAATTACAGAGTCTTCATTAGTGAAACGTGCTAACGATGTAGCACGTTAGGTTATGTAGCAAGTAGTTGGGTTATGTTCACTGAATTGCTATATATAAACAAAATTAATTTCAATTGATACAACCCACTGATTTCTAACGAAAAAGTAATTTTTTTACTTTTTTAATTTTAGAATAACTTTCGACGTTAAGGCCATTACACAATGAAAAAAATAAGGTATAAGAGATAAGGAACAAGGAATAGGAACAAGAAATAAGAAATAGCACAGTAACCAAAACACAACGAGCGATAGGCTACAATATTGAACCAATCACAGCGGTGCTTACTGCTGTGCACCCGCGAACGTGAAAAACATAACCTGAAAGAAGTGAAAAACCGTATGTTGTGTGATTGATATTAGAAACTTGATTGCGAGTGTGAAGGAAAGATTGGTAAGTTTTTTTTTAATCTACATACTATTAAAGGGAAAACAAACTTTTTAATTTTTAAAATTAATCAAGCATTTATCTTTAAGGCCAACCAAACATGGAGGACAAAGATCTTCTATTATTTCTCCTCACGATGCAAGCAGTGGGATTAACTCTGTTTACAGCGTGGAAAGTCAATAAAAGAAAACGGTGGAGAAACAGAAGATGGTGGGTGCGCCCTATTAATGCCAGAAGACAAGATCGAGGCGATTTTGCAACTCTTTTCACAGAGTTAAAAGAAGATCCCGATCTCTTTTTTCGCTACACTAGGATGGACGAAAAAACATTTTACGAGCTTCTACGCTTAATCGCTCCATACATCACAAAAAGAAGTTCTCGCCCATCAATTAATCCTGAGCAGCGTCTCGCAATAACATTAAGGTACATCATGTTTTTTTGCATGTACTTACGCAGTTTTAACTTCTTATGTTTATAAATAAGGCACCGACAGTATCAGTTATCAATGATGAAGTAGCAATAGCAGGATAATTGTTTTTTGTTTAACAATACATAATCAATTCATTTTACAGATATTTAGCAACTGGAGATCAGGTGTTCTCAGTGGCATTGGCCTATAGGATAGGAGAATCGACCGCCCACAATATTATAAAAGAAACATGTGGTGTTATATCAGATGTCTTGAT
>JAPYYW010002353.1:0-20939 GCA_030522545.1 Cremastinae sp. A BG-2022a | reverse complement strand
GATATATTTTTCATCAATTATTTCTTCAACAACTATGCATCCTCTAAATGGACTTGCCTCGTTTTTCACAGTACGTGTACTGTTTTTTGGAGCTATGTTTATACTTTATACGAGACATATCGCGATGAGTCTCGAAGCGAATTCCGATCTGCATTTCATAGCGCTGTTTTTGATATTTCCGAGTTTTCGATGCCTGATTGACGAACATGACTCGATGTTTTACGAGCACGCGCGAATAAAGCTTCGAGGATTTATACATAGAAACGCGCGGGCAGTATGCTTTGCAACATATTTTTAATCGCTTCCGCGTTTCTCTCGCATTCCATGTAACGAGGTGCATCATTAATAACGAGTATATAGAAATTAATAAGGCGCGACGAGGGAAGAAAGGAAGACGGGGGGCTATGAAATACTCTCTCTATAAAATTCTACAATAAAACGTTGGAGCTTCGATATGAGAAAGTTTCCTATTCATGCATCATTTCGAAATATACTCTCAATAAGTGTGTCAGTATTTATCAAAAAAATTTTTTATGGGCGTTGAGCGAGAACGAGAGATGAAAATATTGTTTTATTTTCTCTCGAATAATGTGGATACTCGCAGTCAGTCGCGCGTTGAATACGAAAGAAACGGACTCAATGGCATTTCGGCGTGGAATCTTGTTGACCCGATATAACGCTGATGGTAATTGAAAAATATAATGATGCGTTTGACACGGAGAGACACATTGTTTCGCGAGATGCGAAGTCGAGGAGAACCCTCGAGTTGCACATATTTAAACGATGACGATATTATTCATCGCGCGCGTGTCCCCAGAATCTCGGCCCGCGGACGAGCATCGGATAAAGAGCGCTATCGTTTCCTCATATAAATATGCGAAACGCGCGTTCCGTCGCACCCCGGAGGTCGCGCACTCCCCGATTCCTCCTCATCCCGACAATCGTTCGTTCTAGTGCCCACGCACGTATTCGCTTATTTAGACATTTTTTACCTCTCGATTTGTTTATGCTTTTTTCTCAATACATAATTGGTTAATCAGTAAATCAATTTCGTGTATACTTTTTAAAATATAAAATTTTCAATATGAATAAGATTTGATGAATCTTGAAGAATAAGCGCTTGGGCGTACCGAGAAACATCATTTTAATAAATGTTTATTGTCATACGGTAGCAATTACACTGCTGTTTGAAGGTAAATATATTTTTATTGTCGATTTACATATATTTTAGAATTGAATTAATAATGTATCAAAATCTATAACTATTTCTGAGAACCAATTGTTTAAAAATATATTTATTCAGTACATTTATGTCACTTATTTCGTCTTGGTATTAAAATGTATTTAATTCTGAAATATATAATTAGTATATATAGTTGTCACGACTCTATGGTAAAATCTATTGTGATTTCTCTCAGAGTACAGTTTAGCATAGCATTCGAAACATAAGCATCAGATTGACTTGCTAATATATACTGGTCGACATACGTTATATTTCTGATGAAAACGAATATACTATACGCAATGATGAGAATGAAAATTTATTGTTGAAGACATTTCGTTCAATTTTCACACTCTTGCATCAGGTATATTCGAACTAAGAGGTGTACCTGATAGTGGCAGCCGAGGAAAAAGTCTTTCCAATATTGTTTTTCGCCTCTTTATTAATTTTCTCGGGGCGCGTATACCGTACTTATATTATCGGGTGCTCCCCCTCTCGCGATAGCGAGCCAACAATTGGATTGTTGTACAGGCGTGTTTCCCTGTCGCGGAAGATGAGATAAAGGTGAAGAATGAAGAAGGAGGGTTGAGCGCGAGCGAGAGAGTGGCTCGCGCACACATCCGTCTCGCGCATAAATGTTCCAATGCGTATACGCACGCGTACATAGGGAAAATCGCGCTTGGGAAATCTTGGAAAGTTTCATTAGCTCGCATTAGCGGTTGTTCCGGTGGTACGGGAGTGGCTTGAGGGTGGCACCGGCTATAACCGAGGCAAAGGCGTTAATCTGCCAGAATTAATCCGACTCGGTCGGTTGCTTTCCCTCAATATGCCCACGACGAACGCGGGATGAGAGACTCGGCGCCCGCGCCCTCTCTCTCCCCATTTCACGTTCTCCCGGCGGCGGCGGCAAACCCGTGATTCGCCTGCTCCTGCTGGCTTCCTCTCACTCGCACAAGATCGCGGAAATTCCATACAAACGCCCATACTGCGGGTGTCCCTGCTGATCTCGATTTTTAAATAAATTCCAATAACTATACATTCTTCATCGCGGTCTTTAATTTCACGACAAAATATTCCAAAGAGTTTCTCGAGTGTCGAAGAAATAAATCCAATTAGAGAAACCTTATGCGAGTCACGTGACTGCGTGCACATTGACTCGCGACGCTCACTGATTTTGGTCAATTTCATTCGTCCATATATATATATACATGTATAACTTATTGTCATCAGAGATTGCATCGGAATAAAAAATGTCAGGGTACTTTTCCATTTAGAATTTTGATAGAAAATTGGTAGATACAATTTTTCATATGTGTTTTTGAGACACCTTGTGTAAATGTACAAATCGTTGTTTGTTACACATGTAGAAAGAGAGATGGAGGGTGAGAGAGAGAGAGAGAGAGATGCATTTCTTGCGCCCGATCCGCGTTTCTATTCCATTCTCCCTTCGTACCATTCATGTCGACACAAAAGGGAAAGCGAGAGGAGGGAAAAGGAGGAGAAATCGAAGGGGTGAAATGAGAGAATACGCCCGCGGATTTGGACGTTGTATACTCCCTCGCCTGGTCGACTTCCGACAAAACGGACCAATCCACTTGAGATCCGATACACTCTCTGTAATATCCAGTACCAAGAGTTTATAATGTCAGGTCTAATGTACTACCGGATATCTCGTTTTGTGTACGCCCACGGATTCGCGCTACGTCAAAACCGCCGACAAGTTCCGGCAACCGTTAAAATTTCAACGATGCGAGAAATTACAACATCCATTCGATCTATATACGCATATAGAGAAGAAAT
Organism: Cremastinae sp. A BG-2022a; assembly: GCA_030522545.1. Classification (NCBI taxonomy): domain Eukaryota; kingdom Metazoa; phylum Arthropoda; class Insecta; order Hymenoptera; family Ichneumonidae; species Cremastinae sp. A BG-2022a. The sequence goes on along the minus strand of JAPYYW010002353.1, from coordinate 17,917 downwards.
AAAACGATCGAGAAAATAATCAATTGTCGATATATTCCATACGAATAATTTTATTTTCGGACTCTCAGATTTTTTTTAACAAAGCTATAGTATACAAATAAATAATGTTTTTTATGAAGATGTGTTACATTTTAACGTGTCTTGACTTTTAATCTTTGAAACTGCGCCGCCTTCTTATTTTTCGGCGCGTCCGTCCCATCTCGTTTCTTTTCCGTAACAGGTTTCTCCTCGCGATCATTAGTTCTCCGTATACGACAGGATCGATTTACCAATACGAGCGTTGTCAAGTGAAGACTGATGGGAGAAACACTCGCGAGTTTACCGTCGTCGGAATCTGCAGCAGATTCTCACGCGTCGAACAAATAAACTGTAAGAGTGTAAATTTCAACGGTACAAAACTGCAACCAACTCGTCTAGAACTTTTCAATAAGTTTTTTGTTCAATTGGGAATATATTTTTTTTTGCTCAGATTTTCCGTTGGAAACGTTCGCGAGGATCGCTCGACTCGATCCGAGTTCTTTTTTCTTTCGGGGTTTCGCATGTCCTTCATCGTTTCTATTCTCACCCGCGGTCCCCCCGGCTGACAATCCGTTCGAAACGAGACCCCCTGCTCGCTCTTCGGCCGAAAGCCGGGGTCTCGATAGGTTCTCTCTCGTCCAGTCAAGGAGGCGCGAGGAAAAATTCGTATATACCGCCGTGCAATCCCATGCAATTTTCTCTCTCTCTCTCTCTCTCTCTTTTCTCCTTCTCATACTTCTTCCTTCTCTCGTTCTCCCAGTCGAGGTGCGAGTGGTCCGGCCGGTTCTATCACCGTAATACCGTTACTGTACACACGGGTGGAGAAGCAACGAGACGAGCAAATAGAGAAGTCTGCGTTACTCGTTTAATTAAAAAGCCGTTGATCGCGAGCCGGAAAATTGCGACGTGCTCGATTAAAAAAAAAAAGGAAAACCTCGTCACTTTTTGTTCAACTTTTTAATTTTGTTCTCTTTCTCGTAAATCTATGCACAGGTACAAATGCGTATATCTTTTTTAATTTCGTCATCGATTTTATTGTTCTACTTTGTGCTCACTTATTAAAGGATAATTGTGAAAAAGTGATGAATTATACTTTTTTTTTGTATTTTGTTTTATAAGGAAAAAAAAATTGAATTTGGCACTTGGGGAGCTTAATCGAAGCTGATTCGAATGGCGAATTAATTGGGAGTCAAAGTCCTGTGTCGAGGCGTCCAGGGACGAGAAGGGACGTCCCTGTAAACGGTTTTACGACCTTGCGTTGGCCACCAGATGTAAACCACTTAACAGAGGCAAATTGACTATAGTATTACCGATGTTATATCGACTCGCGAGGACTTCTACGCACTCACCTTGATGCATTCCTCCCTTTTTTCCTCACTCCTTTTCTCTCTCTTCCACTCCTTCGATTGCCGAGAAATCGATTACGGTTTCGTTTTATTGACCATTATGGGTCCAAAGAGCTCCCTAACGCAGTCTCAGCTCGGAAAATATCGTCCCTCGACTCTCGGCACTCCAAAGCCTCCGGCTGCTCGCCAAATATATATATTTATAAACACATTTAACAAGTGTACGAAGCTTCTAGCAAAGTGCGAAAATAATTTTATTTCTTGGTGCAATATTTCAAAACAAAATTTTTTTACGTGTCTCGAATGGAAAATAAATGGTTTCGTCGTCTCTCGGAGACTGGAAGTACATATAATGTTGTTTTGTATCAAAGGGTTATAATATTTCGAAGAAGGAAAGATGAGCTTTTATAGGGAGGAAAACTCGATTAGGAGCCACTTTTGGAATTTTCTTCAGGTAAACCGAGTTCCGAACGTGAGCAAAGTTGCTTGCTCGTATATTTTTCGTGCCGACGGCGAGAGGCGGGAACAACGATGATTGGATCGAGGAAAATTGTTAGGAAAATCGTGGCACGAATCCGGGATAAAATTAATAAAACAATACGACGGTTATTGGGCAATCTTAAACGCCTGGCAACACGAACGCTTCTAGGAAGAGGAATGAGGATGACGGGAATATCAATCTGAGAAAGGAAATCGGGAGCATATTTCATTCGTTTGAATTCGCGGACGATCCCCGAGCGATCGTGCCGAGACGCTCGCGGACCCACGAATAAATTATACTTTTATTCCTCGATGGCAATCACTGCTGTATTCATCCAAATCGTGACAATATATATATCTGTAAGTGCCCCATGTACTCGTCTCCTTTTCGTATATAATATTTTTCATTCAAAATCTTATACACCGAATACGCACTTTAAATAAATATCGATAAATATATTAAGGATGAAGGTATTATAGCGATGCGTTTAATATTAGATGTTAATAAATGACTTTTACGACTGAATAAATCTTTTCTACTAAATGTACTAATTTCGAAATTTAACAAGTTGATATAATACAAATAGTTAAAAAGCGATTGTCGTTTTCATATATTATAATTTGACTTTGGATTCACTCACGTATAAATGTCATATCCGATATATTACAATTAAATAATTCTCTCAAAAGATCGTTGACCATATATTTTAATGGTAAATATAATTAAACCTTATACGCTAATGAATGCGTGCGAGATATTTTAGACTCTAAATATTTTATTTTTCAATCATAGAGCGCATGCTAACGGTTTCTCACAATAAGATTCTGACTTATGTCGAACATATTTTGACATGCAAAGATATAGTTTTCGCTTATTATTTTATCGATAATGATACTTGAAATTTATTTGTCAAGAAACTGGATTAATACTATACATATTTTCATTATAATAACTCCTTAAATATCGATAAACAATCATTTGAATGAAGGATATAATTAATGATTAAAAAAATGTGATACGAATTGGGAACGACCGAGATATAATTCCTCTATTTTTGTCAGTTTCTAAATAAAATTGCAAACGAGACGACACACTCGCATACTTGCTGGCCGTTCTTCCGATTTAAAGCGGACGAAAAGAACGAGCCGGCATAAATAACTCCTCTCCGGAATGACCATAAATGCGCGTCTGAAATCTACGAAGCGTGACTCCTCGTCGGTTTAATGCCTTTCCGAAGAGCGAACAGGGGTGGAAGAGGGTAAAATAAAAAATGAGGAACACAAGGGACGAGGAGGAGGAGGAGAGAGAGAGAGAGAAAAAAGGACGCGCGAGAAGCGCGCGCAAGTGTTGGTCCGCGCCAAACGACCCTGCGTTTCTTTTCTCGTCGGTCCATCGAGCATACTTCTGGACCATTCCTCTCGACGCACACACGATTCCCCGTATTTACACACAAGTACACACGTATAGCTGCCGACTGAAAAATAAAACGGCGTAATCCAGGCGATCCCGGTTCCGAGCCCGGAGCCACTTTCTCGCTCAGCGCTTTTCGATATTATATTCTTACGGGAGATGATGCGTGCCCCGTGAGTTTTCGTTCCTCACGCGCCCACACCATCGTGCGCACGACACGACGATAATATGACTTTAGTTTTACGAGCATCCTTCTCTCGTTTCTCCCTGGAATAAGATTTTCGCCAACACATCTGAGAAAGCGACCCATCCGGTCAGTGAATTACAAGAACGAATCGCCAAGAAAACCGCCGTCTCTCTCTCCCTCTCTCTCTCTCTCTATCGTCTTGAAATCGAAGCCGTTTTATACCAAACTATCAGCGACATTTATCTCTAAATTTTGTAAATTCAAGTCCGATTTATTGACGCGCACTCCATGTATAATTTATTATTGAAAATCTCTCAGAAAATAAAAGAAAATCAATTTTATATTTTTTTTTAGAATCGAAAGCTTCTGAATCTTATTTTTATCATGTTTTTCATCTTCAGAACGATAAAGAAATCTCCGTTTATCAAATCCACTTGAGAAGCGAGGAAAAAGGCGGAAAGAGGCAAATATTTCCCAGCACATGTGTTAATGTCGATATAATGCACTGCCTTCGAACGTGCGAGAATCGAAAAATTTGAGGGTCCGACACGCCGACCGCATGTGGTTTATTCCTGTGAGAAAAAAATCGAAAGAAAATCTTGGGAGAGATTACATCGCGAGGGGATGCTGAGAGCTTCGATTTCTACTCATATATACTATATATTCGTAAAAATTTTTGTCCACCCCGCGCAAAGGTATAATATAAATATGTGTATAAAAGATATTATTTATAACGAAAAATTCTCTTGTCTGGCATTATACGAGACGCAACGAATTCAGATATTTCCTCATCGTCGATCTCTATTTTTGTTTAAAACGTTTATGAGCCGTGTCCGAGGGTGATTTTCGGTTGTCCAGTCGCTCTTTTCCCTCTCCTTTCTCGTCGCGATCTTATAGCTCCCTTCCAGGCGAGTCCAGGAAGAGTGTCTCGGCTCGGATGGGGAAAAAACTCGAGCCATCAGCCGAGTATAAGGAAGAATAAGGGCCAAGTGACTCGGGGTTGCGCGTCCTCGTCTCCTCTCTTTCTACACGCGTATACTATATACGCGTATTTATTGGAGAGAACGCACCCCTACGTTTGCCCAGCCGGACATGCAACAAGAGAGCGTTCCCATGCACCGGCCACGAAGGCTCCGCGTGAAACACGCAAGCAAATAAATTGTTTCCGCCGGGACGGAAATCAAATTTTTGATTATGGGAATACCGCCAAGAATTTTTGACCACTTTAAATTAATGGTGATATATATTTATTGGACAAAGCAGGGGAGAGCTCTCTGCTGCTATATTCCAGCGGTGATTTTTCTGATTTTTATATCTTCTCTTTATTATATGTATATGTATATTCATTCATTGTATATCCCCATTTTTTCTATATACTCTGCAATTAGTTTACTATTTTATTTATAAATAAACATATTATTGGATACTCCATTTTTTTGCACGATTTAACAACTATTTTCTTTGTCATATAATAATAATAGTAAGATAATATTAAAAAAAAGAATCGTTAATTATTTTGATTGAAATAAAAATGAAACCGCATCAGTCTCGTTTATTTTCTGAAATAACATAACGTTGCTGCATTTGCCTGCTTTGATCAAGGCAATAATTAGAAAAAATGAGCAATCAGAAATGGCGTTCTTTTTTCGAAGGCGCAATCATGTAATAGCGCATTATGGAAAAAGTAAATTAAAGTCAAATTAAGGTGATTCGGATGACTCGATGTTTCCGTGATTATGGGATCCCCCGTGTAGGGATCGAATTATGTGAGCAGTCGAGTGTAAACGAGGGCGGCGAGGGTGCGAGGAAAAAAATGTACATACAGTATGTGACCAGAACGGGGGTGATCGAGAGTAAGAGAGCGAGGCACGAATGTTTCCGGTGGCAGGTGACTCTCTCGGCGACGTACGCGCCGCCGAGGGTCTGTCGGGCCAATAATTCCCATTTCTGTTCTGCGGTCCATTCCAAAGAAGCGACACAAATTCCGCTCTCTTTCTTTCTCTCCTGTGTGTATCCAGTATAATGTACTGCCACTTAGCACCCCGTCGTGGCTTGTAGTGGGTGCGATCTGTTTTGACACTACCATCAGCGGAAACGAACAAACGACGCTCGTCCACGTCCTCCTTTTCCTGCTTTTACGAATTTCTTCCTCGGTGCTTTCTTTAATATTCTTTTATTGTATCAAACATTTTAGATAATATTGGAAACAATGAACAATCGATTATAAAATCAATATTTTTACATGATAATTTGTTTAATATTTTTATTGAAAATTATATGCGTTTAGTATTGCAATAAATTACCAAGGAGTTCGCTGTGGATCGTTTTTCTATATTTGTTGACCGAATCTTTGAAATTTTTACAAGATTTCAATTTTTTTAATGAAAATAATTTTAAGTCCATTCGATCGGAAATTTCTTATGCAGTGTCCAAATAAATATTTTACAAAAGTATAATAGAAAAAAAGTTTGATGCAAAGATAGTCGATTTTAAAACTGTATATTATTTTCATGTAATTTTTTTATTTACATTTAATTAGCAGCTCCAGTAATGAATTGCTCTTTGTATTGTCAGAAACTACATATATTTATTCTCGTTTACGATTAACGATGCAATAAAAGAACATAGAGAATACGTGTGAAATATACATGTAACAATTTCAAAATAAACTTTTTATTAAAGTCTTAATTATCTTTTGGCATGCATATACAATATCGTTTTGTAACATAATCAGTTGTAATTCTTATAGTATACATATGTGTATTTTTTTTTCACGTTCACACAAGATTTACGACCTAACGAGATTTTTGACCACCTGTACAATTTAGCTGGGTCCACCACGGTTGAATAGTGGAAACTAAGAATAAGGAGACCGGGAGTGTGACCGTTTGTGACCCGGCGACCTAGCGATGAACCCCGGGAACGAAGGCGGACTCGGAGCAGCTTCTCCGCGACGCCTCGAAGTCTCGTACATAATATTTAACTGTTCGGTAACGTATATACGTACGCTCGTATAATGCCATAATAAGATTGCAGTTCCGTATATTACTGGCCCGTACAGGGAAACGAGTTACACAACTCGTTTCGCGCACGCCACCCCAACGTTCGCTTCCATTCTCGATTTATCTACAAGCTGGATATTCCACACAACTCATTTATTCTTCTCCTCATTCCTTTTCTCTCCTATATATATATATATTTGCTCGCTTCGCTATCAAAATTCGAAAATCAAGTTTGCCCGTTCGAATTTCGTGTCCCACGAGGCAAAGTTTCTCCAACGGGACGTCCCGGGTGTCAGAACGAAATCGCGAAACTAGTTTTTCTTCCTCTTCTCGATTTTTGGCGCTTCCTCGACAACCGCGGGACTTTCTTCATTTTTTTTATGTGCCATCGAGTAACGGACAATGGCGGCCTGACTCGAATTCACTTTCACCTCGAATCGTTCCCACAATTTCTTAAACAATATTTTATATACTTGCTTTATTTTTACTATGCATACAAAAATGAATATATTTTTCATGAACATTGTAACAAAAAATTTTTAATATTAGGAGATATTATGTACAAAACAATCCTACACTAGTTCAGATGTAAAAAAAAAAATTCGTTAAAATTTTGCTAAATCTCGGGGACTATGAATGCTATGAAGTTTAATAATTTTTGAACCGTTCGGTGAAGCGATTCAAAATCTGACACTAAATTTTTTTCATATCTTATATAAGAACACCGTTTTAACATATTACCCAGTTCTTATACTTTTTTAAATATAATATTCATATATTGTCAAGAGTATTTCTATACGATACATTTTTTAAAATTAAACTTTATTTAATTAAAAAAATACAATTAATCTATTAGTGAGTGGACTTTCTCTACACTATACTATAAAGGTGTGAAATTTTGTAAGAATGTTTCTCAATACTTGATGAAGAATAATTTCTCAATTTTCTATCAAATTCTTTGTATCATATATAGGCTCTTAACGCTCGTATAAAAATTAAATTTATATAAAGAATGAAGCGACTCGATCCCCTCCCGTTTTTCCCATCTGACGGAAATTCCCCTTTGAATTTACCATAAATCGCATAAGAATATCCTGAAAAATTTGGATTTACGCGATCGCGCGCGTTCACACGGGAATTCCGTGATTTTGATTCCGTTCTCTCTGATGAGAATTCGAGGGAGCTTCATCGTTTATCCACTGATTCCCGGGACATGAGCATACATATATACGAATACGAATATATAAATTCCGATATGTGGACGGTGTGTCGTGAAATATCGATGCATATCGAAAATCCGTGCATACTAGCATCAGTTTACCTATATATAAAGAGAATATTGGAGGGGTCGTGGGGGGTTTTAAAGAAGTGAGCAGTGCGTAACAGAACGCTTATTCGGGACGGCGTAAAATATATTCTTGCGCCTGTATGGGAGAAAAAGAACCATACCTAGGAGCTAGGTCTCGGAAGACCCTTGCTGTCTCTCTCTCTCTCTCTCTCTCTCGCTCGCTGAGTCCTTCGGCGGGCATCGAGGAGTGTTAGTCCACATCTGTCCCCTGGGATTCTCGCTCTATCCCATAGCTTGCAGATGTCCGGCTAATACCAGATTCGCCCCGCGCCTCTCTTTCTCTCTTGACCGCCGTCTAACCAGAGTCAATGCCATCAGCGACTGTGAGAAAATATATGCTGAGATTCTCGAATATGTATTTGTCGGATGAAATGTAAATATCCCGCTGTCACTGAATATATTCCTGAAATACTTACCTTATTTCTCGATCCTATACATAAAACGAAGAAACTATATCAGAACATTATTATTCTTATATAAACAAATTATACTCTGTACTTTTCAATTATTGTACCATTTTCTAAAAATATATTGTATATTATTTAAAAGTAGATATTTTTATTGTAACTTTTGTTTCAAAATTATAATGAACGACATATAGTGACATATTTTGCATTATTTATTTCATCAGAGTATATTTTGGTTAAAATTATTTTTTAATAATGACAAAATAAGAAATGCACTTAAAATAATCATATGATAGTAGATTGTATACTATATAAAGTAAAAACTGTATACTAATTATTTAAATAGGTATAGCTTATTAATTGAATAAAGTTGAAGTAAATATAAACTTAACAATATATTTAGTCCTATATAATTCTATTTACACACTATATAATATATATAATTTTATGATAATCATATAGTATAGTTGTCACGTTATAGCGAAACATTTACTTTACTTTTCTTTCGGTGCAAGAGATTATTATGAAATTTAAAAAAAAAGTATAGGAAGAAGCGGAGTAAACGTGTAAGAAGGTATACAGATATAATCTTGAGAGTTTTGTAAAAACGGTGAGATTGAAAAAAGAGACGAGGGAGAGAGCATCCGGAAATGGAGATACGTTTCTCAATTGGTCAAGGATCGATAGCCGGAGGGATCGAGCGGATAGAAGCGCGCACACACATTCCTATTAATCGATAGCTGATTATCAACTCTGTCCTTTTCTCTCTCGCTCTCGGAGGAGTGTTCTCCGCGTCACGTCAGGGTCTCGAGATCGATTTTCCTCGGTGCGCCGCGCGAGAGTCAAAGGGAGAAAGAAAGAAAAAGGAGAAGGATGAGGAGAGAAAAAAGCGTGTATTTCTCGACGGCTTTCCGTGGCGAGAGCGAGTTTAGAAAACGCTGCGGGGTGCATCGGCACGCCCGAGGGTTAAATCTCGTATATGTACACGAACACGGGGGCTCACGAATACATCACACGTAGTAAAGGTCCTTATGTGTGTTGGCCAGTATAATATACATCGTCTCCTGAAGGCTCTCGATCGTTCCGACAAGGCCTCCGGGTCAAAGAGGTCCTTCGGAGCGTGCAGTTCTCGCTGGGCGCATAGTCCAGCTCTTTGAGCTCCAATAATGTACTTCTCGCATACACGCGCGCGCGCCACGGTGCACTCGCACGAACGCATCGACGAGCAAATGCCCTCGCGCGCAGCCCGGGACTCGATCTTTATTTCTCTCCGTCCTCCTAAATATGCATTATCCAATTTAGCCCGATTACACGGATCTGCGAAACCATGACCATCTCCCAATCCCTTTTTTTTATCCTCGTCAACAGCCAATATCGAAAATTTCGAAATCGTCGCATAATCGTTTCTTCTTCATCTATATGTTCTCCTATTTTTTTTTTACTTCCATTCGAAAGTAACAACACCGTCCTCACCAAAGGTTTTTCTCCAATTTTTTTCATCCATGCTTGTTACTTTTATTTGATTGAAATACGATCTTATCTGTCGCTGGTCCATCAATGTCTGACAAAAGTCCGAAGAGCATGACTCAGGAATATTGGTTAAAATTGTAGTGAACAGATCTCTCAATTTGTTTCTTAATTATGCGTGATTAATTATTTTAAGAATATGAGAATTGGATAAATTCTTGAAATGTTCCTAGATAAATATATCACAATATGTACGTCAATTTTTAAATCGTTTTACAAAAAATTTTTTAATAAGGTTATAAGATTTACAGTATATTCTTTTTTATTATAGAATATGTAGAAAATAAATTATTAAAATGTTTTTTCATGGACCTTTATTAATTATAATAATAATGTTGCACTACAATTTTTCTTATTTAATTAATTTTACAATTAAAAATATTGAAATTGTTAACAAAATGTGCTAAAGTTGTAAATTATTAATGCTATGTGAATCAAACACGTTTTAAGAATTTAATATTTGCTGAAAAAAAAACGTTAAAATTAGCTAATGAAAAGTTTGTAAATCGTCACAAAAATGTCGCTTCTCATCTCCTTTATGTTATCCCATTTTTAATAACTTTGTTACTTTGATTTTGAAGCTTGATGTTATCGGGCGGTGTCCAATGTCTGAGAAAGCCTGAGGAGCGTGACTACGGGATATCCATCTAGTCCAGCCCCAACGATTCCCTCGGTGCAAGTAATTCATCAGATACAATACATGCGCGTGGAGGCTCTGCGTTATCGAATCCTCCTATTGCTCGTAATATACAGTCGAGATGCGTTATAATCCCAAAGCTCCGAGGGCGCTATCGCGTCGAGCGCTTTGTCCTTGTGCGTCACTTGTCACAGATTTTTCATTTTTTAAGTATTTCATAACAATAAACATTATCATATTATTATTGAAACAATCACCAATGTTTAAACATACAAATGTTTGAATTATTTGAAACAAAAACTTTTACGTTTAACACAAATTACGTTGATAGAAATCGTGATAATAAATTGTACTATATATAAATGAACCAATTACAGTACTTTTTAAGAACTATAAATATATTTTCCATGTAGTAAAAGTATGTATTTATTTTAGGGACAAAAATAAAAAAATTTATCAAAATGTAATATATTTTTTCAAGAAGTAGACAGGATCTAAAAATAGATTCAAATGTGAATATTTAGACAGAATCTAAAAATACATTTGGATCCATATGATAATCAGTATAGTCGTAGTCAGCACTTTATGACAAAATCTCCTATTTCTTTTCTCTCAGTGTATCGCTCGAAAAGATTAAAATTATTCGACTATTATTGGGCTTTTTTGTCGTCGAGATGGAATATATGTATATATTTTCAAGTGTCGTCGACCTGTCAACATCATGCAGAGTATCGCCTTTTGAGTTACGTTACGTTGCAAAGGGCTCGGATCGGTTACTCGAAATAAGAGACGTGATCCAATCGCCCTAGAAATGGATCGACTAGACGTTAATGTCAGAGTTCGTGGCAGGTCGGTGGGTCGTCAAAGTTGGCTGCCACGACAATATTCCTCGCAGTCATTTCTTTCAGTCTCCGCCTCTGTTTCCGCCTCATCTTCTCCTCGTCACTTCTCCCGATCGAATTCGTTCTGGCTCAATTCCAAGATTCGACGCAGCCAGAAATGATGCCCGAGCACTCTAAAATAAGTATCGGCCGAACTTTCAACATTTTTTTCGCTGCGTAATTAGTTCTGTCGTAATAAAAGTAAATAAAGTATTTATAATTATTCACAATAAAGAAAAGAAAAAAGCGTAGCCATACCTTATAATCCATTATTTATGTATAGTACTAATAATCCGATTCCTCTTTTGGTTCATACAGTTATCAATTATTCATCAATCTTCATTACCCACAATGTACGCCAGATCTCTGATACTTTCCCGGAAAGCTCATGAAAATAATCCATTGTCTCGTTGCTTTGTATTTCACCGCCCAAATTTTCGAACCCGACGAAATTTCGAATGAATAATTAACCTCTAACTCTTCTCTCGATGATAAGCTGATTAAAGCGAAAGGCCTAAATGAGGACTTAACCGATCAATACTTGCGAGTTTGCAACAAAGTTCCGAACAGCGATTAGAAATTCCGACCTCGCGCGGATGTCTGAAAAAAATTATGAAACAGAGAGAATAATAAGAAATTGAAATAAGTTTAAAAAAGAAAATATATCGGTTATGAAGTTAGAAAAATTAATCATCATGCACCGCGAAGAAGATAAATGATTATTATTAGAAACGCGCGCGGCGGGGGGTGAAAAAAGCGTCTATTATCCGGATCTGAGACCGCCGGGTGTCAGTTAATTCGGCGACCTGGGTGCTCTCTGCCCTCGTTGAGAGTCCGATGATATGAAGTAGTCAGGAAGAATCGCGGTCGGGGGTGAGTCTCGGTCGCTCTGCGTACATATACGTATATATGTATATTTATATTGATGAAAAGAAGCGGGGTGAAACTCCCCGACAATGCTCTAATCAAATGTCATGAATCAGAGACGGTATTATGCGCATCTGCGGTATGAATTTGTAAATATGCCTTCGAGCGACGTCGGAACACGGCTATTCGACGAATTTTTTTATCCGCTACCCTCTTTTTTTCAACTTTATCTCGACTTTTCTGCATTTTTATATTTTCGCCTCTTTCGTGTGTCTTTTCTGCACATTTTTTCTATATTTTTTCGTACAAATATTCCTGTCCGAAAAAGTGCGCGGTCAATAAAGAAAAAAAAACATAGGCACGTGTCTATAGGGAACTCCGCAAAAAAGTATAGCAACGATACGAAGCCGAAAAGCTTTTGAGTGCAAAAAGTGACGGTGACTTTTTCAGTCGGAATTTTTTTTCGCTGTTATCAAAAGGAAATGTGGGGAGAGACAGAAAGGGCGGGGAAAAAAAGGAAGAAGACGCGACGCGTCTGTGGGATTTTCCAGCATCAGGGTTGCGAATGGTACTCGCGTGTACAAAGTATATTTTACTCGGCCACACGTAATCTCGCCACAGGAGAAAATATGCATGATGTACTCGAAAATAAACGCAAAAAAATATGTGTGCTCGCAGAGATCGCGGTTCGCAAACTTTTAACTCATCTCCGCGACTCGCGCTTCTCTCTACACAATTTTTTTCTCTCCTCTTCTTGTTTTTTTTCTCATCAAAGCAACAGACCGGCGAGTTGCTCGCTTCTGGGTACTATATGAGAAACGACGTTCAATCGGAACGGAAGTTATCCAAAATTTGCCAGCATTTTTCACAAATTCGCATTTTGCATTTTCATCTCGAATTCGTTCACAATAATTTTCTTCATATATGCTTCGTTTTTTAAAATATTTATTTCAAAAGCTGAACAGACATGTTTCTTTTTTTTTCATAAATCTGGAAAAAATTCTCGATTGAACGGATTATAATTTTACGTTCGAGAGTGATCGACGAGAAACCCTCGCTGACCCGAAAGCGAGCGATAACCCAAAAGTCAAGGACACTGCGCTAACGTGTCTCAAGACTCTGCGTATACCATGCGATAAGAGCCGATAAGCCGTCATCCCGTTATCGTTGAGCTTCCATCAAGCCGAGCGCGCTGAGAGACTGGCGAAACTTTGAAATTCTTTCCTTGATGACGATCGCTTTTTTATCCCACATTTATCATATTCATTCGTTATATACCATTAAGAATTTATCACTTGAATTACATTTTTTGAGAACAACTCTGATGAGAATTTCAAAAATTCTTTTTTTAATCATATTTTCGTGTGTATAACTAAATTTTCAAACAATATTTTTTAAGTCAAATTTTAGACATACCCTGAAAAATGGTCACATGATAAAGCTGATAAGTGAGAGATGCGAAAAAAAGAAGTACTTTTTTTAAATTTATTGTTGTTTTTTATAATATTTTGTATTGTAAAAATGGAAAACTAACAAACTCAAAAATATATACATACTAGCAGGCTTCGCGCCCTCGCGGTAGTAGAAAAACTGATCCAAAATCCAGTTTTTTGGTTCATTCAATATGAATTCTTCAATTTCGCCCCGAATAAGTAGCATTTTTGTTATCTACAGGAAATTTCCGATCGAATAGGCTCATAAAATCGAAAAAAAAATTTCAAAAAATTTGGTGAGTCACACTGGGTCTGGTGGACCCATGAAAATTTCAATTAGCAATATCTTTCCGTTATTATTTTTAAAGATTTTTAGAATAAGAGGGAAATTCGAAAAAATATATCCTCCCTTTCCCTCCATTTCCAAATATTAATCCAAAGATTAATAAATAAAATATGCGAAACCCTTGAACGCGAAATTAAAAAAAATAGTTAAAAACAAATGCTTTCAAGTAAATTAAAGGGATTCAATTATATTTATTTTTAAGAGAAAATATGAAGAATATATAGTAAAAAAAAAATTTGAAAAATTGGTATAACAGAGAGATGGGAAAAAAGGGCGAAACAAAGTAGAAAACTTGAATATAACGTCAAATTTTAGGGGGCGCTATCCGTGCAGGACATAAAATAATCAGTGGTGGTTTCTCACCCCATTGATTTCAGTCCGTTATGCACGCACCCGCTTTTGTGGTCGCCTGCTCTTTTGATCTAGCCCATAATTAATCCAGCGAGGTAACCGGAGACGCGTATGGGCGCGCATGGAATCAAGGTTCGAGCAAAATTCATCGTGTGCGAGGACGAATACATGCAAAAACGAGGATCTCTGTGCTCGGTTTCATCTTTATTGGACGCTCTCGTATACTTTCAAATATTCTCTTTCTCTCGATTTTTCGTTCCCCCGGTCGGGTCTCCTTCTCGTATTTGCTGACAATACTCCGTCCCGAGTTATTATTGAAAGGGTATTGGATGAGCGTACAGAAAAAAAGCGGACGAGTCGCTCAATACGACTCGCACGCATGCAAGCAGCATAATATCGCCGGCGGAGCCTGAAGACTGATTAACATTTTAATCACGCCGGTAGTCACGTGCGCCGAATTTTGTCATGAATAATCGAACGCGATGAAAGTACCGGGAAACAAAATTAAAAGTTTCGACAATATGTCGAGTCACCCGTCGAAGCTTATTTTATAATAAGACTCGAATAAAGTTTCCGTTGATTTATCACTAAACGGCTGAAGAATAAATGCGAAGCGACGATACAACGTTATCGCTTCCCTCCCCCTCTCTCTCTCTTAATTAACAAAATATATACCAAAAAATCGATCACGCTCAATATATTCCTTATCTCCCGGAACATTTTTTCGTTTTGTTCGTTCCGTATGTTTTCGAAAAATTATCTTCACTATTTTTTCAGTTATGCAGACGTAATTTTTTCGTGCCGCGAGAGAGACAGAGAGAGAGAGAAAGAGAGAGAGAGACAGATTATCTCGTCAACGTCGATGACCCAGTGCGATGCGATCGGGTCACGCAATTTTCGATAAGAACGATTTTTTCGTTCGGGATCGAGATCGCGGGAGAAACTCTGTTCCGTCCTCAGCGTGCCACGATGAGTGTGACAAAGAGCTTCGCTCGTGTGTGCTTTTATTCGAGGAAAGAAAGCAGCGGCGTTCCAACGACGAAAATAGAACTGCAGAAAATAAAAGAGAGCTCGCGCTCCTTTCTTTTTATCAGCGGCGAGTCTCCACGAAAAAAAAAAACGAGCGTTCTTCAGGCCACATTTACCGAGTCCCGATCCGGGTATATAGGAAACGAGACATTAATTTTGTCTCTAAAAAATTCTTTTTATTCTACACACGCAGAAACAGAATGAAATTTCCGGATGTCCGCGGAAACGCGAAATATATTTTTCGTCGTGCATTATAAAAAAGGAGAAGGATGACGCGGGGGACGAGAGGGGGACGAGAGGGGGGTGGTAGGACGAAATATCGATCGGATATTGAAAATTAGCATGAGTGCGGTGCAGCTGCAACGGGGGAAGCGGAGGAGGAGGAGGAGAGCGAAGGAAGTATATACTATTTTAACGACGGCGGGGTCAGAGTTGGTGCGTGCGGCATCAGTTCATCGGCGCCTCATCATCAGCTTTCGGCTTATATATATACCTGAGGCGGCATCGGAGCGGCCAACATTCCTCTTCTCGGCGACTCCCGCTCGGCCGAGCGGCCGCGTCCCTGTGTCGTTTAATCGTTTATTGTTAACACGCGAACGAGCGACACACCGGATTCGACGGATTAGCATAGGACTCGCTCCGCGACTCTCTTCAACGACATCATCGCTTATTTATTTCCTCATTAACACTCCCGATGCGTCGCGACCTTTGAATCGAGCGTAAATCCGATCAGATCAGCACATTCTTCGAATCTCCCGCACTCCGATTAACAATTATTTCTTCAAAAATATATTATTATGCTTTTTCAACGATCGCCATATCGATGTTCTCAATTGTCTCATTATTAAAGCGATAAAACAAAACGAAACAAACGCGAGAAATGTTAATTAAACATGCATATATTCTCTTTACTGTGAAAAAATATTCATGTTTTTTGAAAGTTTTTATCTCCCGATCGAATTTAATTAATTCCCGATTTGTCTCTTTCTTTCTTTTTTTTTCTCTGCAGGAATCATCCCCTTCATCGTTATGTACACCAGTCGTAAATCGAAAGAAATTCGGCTCGCGCTTTCCATTTATATATCTCGAGGTTTTTGCTCGAGTGTTTCAGATTTCCGAATCGTTTCGACATTTTTTATTCATCTCTCTTTCTCCGTCATGGGCGTTATCACCCGGTCATCGTAAATTCGAATATATCCACGATGTCATTTCTTTGAAGATTATGTGCTTTTGGTCCTTGGCTCGCCGGAAGAAAGAAGAAACATCTGTCTTATTGGACGGTGTGAAAAAACCGTAGCACCGCAGACGTTCGAGATTTCTCCCTCTAAAATAGAAAATATACATCTTATCTCGTTTCTTGCTTCTCATCTTTTTGAAATAATATCGATGGCAAGACAAATTCTAAAAACAGAGAAAAACGTAACGGTACAAAAATATTAACCATAATAAATGATACATATATGTATATTAAGGTGCATATGGTTATTGAATGAAACGAATTCCAAGATAATTTCATAAACATTTGTAGAAACATAAAGTAAGATAAAGTACACATTTTTCAAGTTTTCTCCATGTAAAAGCTCGCACGTGAAAGTTGCAGTTTTTAGAATTGAATATCTCGATAGAAAAGATGAAACCTCTTGTCTAATTTAAATAGTATTTTAATACACAATATATTGAAGAACGTTCTCCTGGTTTTTTAAAAAGTTATCTTTAAAAAATTAAATCTGATGATTTGCTATCATACTTATTTTGAAACTATATAGCGTCTATATTGCGCAAGAACCTTCTTAAATTATAACTATAATTTTTTCATCAGCAAATGTTCGTCATAACAAAATTCTAACATATGCGTAGTTTATATATAACTAGTTGGTGTATAAGCAATAAGTTAAATTTGGAAAAATAGAAAATTTAATGTTACCTCGTAATTGAAATTCTTTTGAGGAATGTTAAAATGAGCAAATACCTTTTATTTATCCTGTCGAGCTAACAGAAGCGCGTTAAAAAGTGTCAATTGTGGAAAATGTGATTTCGGAGATCGTATAAAAGGACACGTTTGGCTCTTCGGGGAAGGTTGCATCGAGGCTGGAAATATCTGAAGTCTCG
Organism: Cremastinae sp. A BG-2022a; assembly: GCA_030522545.1. Taxonomy (NCBI): domain Eukaryota; kingdom Metazoa; phylum Arthropoda; class Insecta; order Hymenoptera; family Ichneumonidae; species Cremastinae sp. A BG-2022a. The sequence goes on along the minus strand of JAPYYW010002353.1, from coordinate 538 downwards.
TCCGCGAGTGTGTTGTGTGTGTGACGGAGGAGTGAAGCAGACGAAGCGAGAGAAAGAGAGCAAGCAAGCCGGCTGGCCACCACCGACCCAAAATAGGGAGCAATAAATTGTCCATTATCTTCTCGCGGCCGGGTTAAACGCATTAAAGCGTCTTGAGATAGGGATGCGAGGAGAAGAAACCTTTTTCCTGTGCGCCGTAGACCGTTTGTTGCCTCATCTCTTTTCCACACGGCTCTCGTTCTCCCGACGAACGATGAACAACACACGGAGACCCGGAGATAGCTCTCGCGACAGACTATTCCTTTTCTTCCCGCGGCGCGTACGTGTTATCCGTAACACTGCAATCTTCTCAATTCACTTCGACGTTTCCTCGATTTTTCGCTCCAAATTGAGATAATTGAAAAAAGAAATATTTTCTTTTCTGCCATTTGAGATATACATATGTATTAGGGTGTCCGTTATTTACCAAGTTGGTTATTTTGGCTTGGGTTCGGGCTAAATCTTTAGTTTTGGTCCTACAATGAATTTTGAAAAAAAA